>PVIU01008248.1:0-84972 GCA_004026605.1 Ondatra zibethicus
GAGGCCCCACTCCTGCTGGTGGCATGAGAGATTGAGGGGGGTGGTAAGATACAAAAGGGGGGTCTGAGACATAGCCATAATGGTGATGAAGCATAGGAAACATGGGGGAGGCTTTTCTTGAGTTCTCTGAAGAGGCAACTTTCCATGTGTGCCCTGGATGGGTGCAGAAGCCATCTAGCCGTCTGCAGCCCTTTATTTCCAGGCACCAGGATCACAATGCGGTGAGAGGCACAGAAATTGCTCCTGAAACCAGAGGCATCTGAGGGGGAATGAGTCTGTGCTATGTCCTATTCAAGAGCCTTGTTTAGAGGACACATTTGAATGCTGCTGGGACCCCCTAGCCTCCTTGCCAGCAAGCCTCTTCGCTGACAATATGGAAACCTTTCCTGCCAGGAGAGGGCGCTGTAGCCCCTCTCTGCTGCCCATGTCCCAGAGGCTTCCCAGATAGGAAACAGCTTTCTTTGCTTAAGATTTCAGAGTCCTCTTCCTGCCACAATTTCTGCAATGCTGGGTCTGCAGGTCCGCATGGCAACTTAACCAGGGAGGGAAGCCTTCTGGAAATGTGCCCCGAGACTGCCACTTCTGCCAGAAGCTCTGTTTTTTTCCCCCCTGAGTTTGGGTCATCAGGTTCTATGCTATAAAACTTTGGAAATTCTAATGTTTGCCCCCAAATGTGGGGAGTTCTGGACCTGAAAAATTGCATCTTTTCCCCAACACAGTGCTTAGACTTATGCAATGTGTTGCTCATGTATGCCTTGGTTTGTTCTTTGGTAAATAACTATTGGGCTGGGGTACTGAGAAGTAATGATGAGGGCAATGTCTGAATGGGGGCCATTCGGACCCAGGCGATTCCCTTTTTAGGCTTTGCTCTCAGCTGGAGCAGACGCTGGTGTACCCCCAAACAGAAGCTGGGTGTTCTGGGTGTGCACAGGCTGATCCAGAGCCACAGGGTGATTACCCGGCTGCGGGGCCTTCTGTTTGGCTCTGTGTCTTTCATGATCAGTACAAGCAGTCTTCGAGACTGAAGAAAGCCGCTCCGAAGTCGACCCTCTACCCCCCACCCCGCTTAGGAATGATAAATAAAACCACTCGCATTCTACTCTGCACTAGCAACATCTTAAGCTGCAAGCAGTTTGCGGCTCAGGAATTTTATTTTATTAAAAGCAATCAAGTGAATATTCCTTTCTTAATTCTGTCAACAAACAACTTAGATGCAGGAGTGTGCCCTTTGCTGAGAGGCCCAGGGCTTCCAGGGGAACCATATATGGATAGACCACAGACAGCTTAGATGCAGGAGTGTGCCCTTTGTGGTAACGTCCAGGGCATGCAGGTGAGCCATATATGGACCAGTATAGTATGTGAGGCAGGAAGCCTGACCAGGGGGCCTTTCCTCCTGCCAAGAGCTCTGGGTCCCAAATAATCTGCAGATGGCAGATTCTGGAGGTGCCCGGGACCCTGTATGGGCCTGTGACTGCAGCTCTGAACTTCGCTCTCGTGGTTTTGAATTCCCACACATCTGGAACTCCTAGGAGCAATCCTGGCTATTCCCAGCTTGCATGAGGGCTCACCTTAGGGAAGGAGAGCAGGGATGGGGTCCGGGTGGGGTAGAGGGTGGGCTGCCAGTACAAAACTAGCTTCCCAGCCATGTGGCAGAAGTGGGCTGAGCAGAGTCTCTCTCACTTCTCACCTCCTCCCACTGCCATTCTCTGGGACACCCAGGGAAGCCACCCAAGCGGAGACCTTCTGCCTTTCCCTGGCCCTGGTTTCTGCTCCAGTAACATGGCGGTATTCGTCAGGAGAGGCCCGCCAGCCAGAATAGCCTTCCCCTACTAGCACTGCGGAGTGGTCCTATCTGCCCATCACTGGGCTTGAGCTGGCTTCTCTCAGCTTCCCTTTAATGAGATGCTAATGGGATGCATCATTAACACAGCAGCTTTTTAAACCCCAGCTCTTGTAAATTTTCAAAGGTCACATTTTTACGGTGCCTGACAGCATCCTGCTCCTTTCAGAGACTGAAGAACACTAAAGACCCAGGTCCTTTATGGCTGAAACTCTGGGAGGCAGAGGCACAGGCTGAAGGCGCCTGCTGGCAGTGGGCTGTCTCCTGGCCCCTCCCCATCCCCCAGCAGCGTCACAGGGCATGAGGGTTACCCTCTTTCAGCTTGGGAGACCAGGTACACAGTGTCACATGGTCTACAGTGTTGCTCCCAGAATACAAAGATCCCTGGCAGAGGGGTCAGGGAGATGCTACTCAGCTGGGGAGGCACAGGCACTTGAACTCTCATGGAGGACCTTCTGCTTAAGTAGTGCATTCCCAAGTTTACAGTAGCCAGATCGCCTGTTTTCCGCTGGTCAGTCCAAGCAGAGAGAGGGCATCTCTCTTCTTTGCACAAAAATACCACAAATATTTGCAGCAACGGAGTGGTCAGGAAGGTTTGAATGATGATGGGGACTTGGACTCCCTTGGGGCTGTCTCGGTCCTTGCTTGTTCTCATCTCTGCTCTCTGCATGATCACAGTGCTCGGTGCACTGCCCCGAAGGTCCTGTTGACCCTGTCCTGGCAGGCAAACTCCAGGAAGACAGATGCTCAGGTGCTACGCCTGGCATAGCTGTCCACAGGACGAAAACAGGGCTTAGGAGACACAGCATGGGCCAGCAGGAGCAGTGACATCACTACTGGTTCAAGGAATGAATGAATCTGCAGAACATGCTTTAGGAAGAGTGGGATGTACAGGCCATGGAGCAGAGCCCTAGACTGGATAGTCTCGTTCTCCTCTCTAGGGACCACCCCAAATGATCCATAGCCATGGATGCTACTGAAGGCTACTCAGAGGCTTGGCTAACACAATCCACTACCAATGGTCAGAAATTATTGATTCTCCCTGAGTGCCTGGGTATGGTAGACGTGCAAGATGTGGAGGCTGACTCTTGCTAAGGACATGGATGTCTCCTGGGAAATCCCAAATGCATCGTCCACTCTTTTCCCAAGGACATCAAAAGAACGAGGAAATCCTCAAGAGCTTCTGGAAGAAAGGGGCTGGCAGTGGGTCATGAAAGTTCAGCAGGATTGAATCACATCAACAGACTGGGGCTAAGATCACCAACCGCCAAGGGCCCCTGTGTCAGCTGGTACATTTCCAGCTTGACACAGGACATCCTCCACATGACCCATTTCTACAGTTGAGTGGCTGACGATGCCACCTATGGCTCACAGGCCTGCTTCCAGACTGGAACCTGCAGTCCTAGATGCCTTGCCACTGAGTGGAGCACACAGCTGGTGTGGTTGTACCCACTGAGTACCACTGAGCATGGTGGACCGCATGCCAGTGCTAACTCCTGCAGTTATGAGCACCCTTCCCACCAGAGTGCCTACAGCTCCCCCACTCATGCCTCAGTTTGCTTCTGTTTTTACTTGGTCTGCTGGGGACCCAGGTTCAGCAACGGTCAAGGTCCTTTCCTGGAAAGATTGTACAAACAGCGCCATGGACTCCTGTTTCAGGGATCTGTGATGATGATTCAGACTTGGAGAGAAACTGCTGGGAGAATCACATGGTGCCTCACTATTGCTGTTGTTAATGGCAGCATCATGCCACAGATAAGGAAAGTTACAATAGCCAGGTGTGGTAGTTTATGTTGTAACCCTAGCAGGCAGGAGTCTAAAGCAAGAGGGCTGGTGTGCGTGCAAAGCCAGTCTGGATTACATAGTCAATTGCACGTCAGCCACAAGACTTGTCTGTCCTGTAGGCCAGAGACTGGTTCAGTGGATACTACCTGGTGACTAGCATCAACAAAGACAATGCAGAATTGTCCCAGCCAGCCTCCCCTGCATCCCACTTCCTCACATTTGCTAAGATATTAGAAAACATGGCTAGGCTACTAATGAACAAAAAGAAAGGGGAAAAAACGAGATGCATACTCTACTGTGTCTAGTATAAACTACAAGAGATCAAAAGTCACTTGTGTGTTACTTTTGGCAAACACATCCTGTGTTATCTGCACCCTTAGAGTTTCACAGAGGATGGGGGGGGCAGCGTAAACACAGAAGGGGGCTGTTACCGTGTAAATACTAAAAGGAGGACATGCAGCTTCCCTTGGAGCTGCCCCAGATGGGTGGTGGGAGGAACAAGGCCTTGGATGAAAAGCTGAGAAGCCACAGGGAGGGAAATGCAGGCGGCGAATGTGGCACTTACCACACTCTGAACGTGATCTGCACCCGTGCTTTCATCACTCCGGGACTCCCTGTAATACCCACCCAATTTGGAGAAGACAAGTTTGGTGGGCCCACTCCTGCAGCTCTGGATGACTGAAGGTGGTGAGAGAGACTCCACGGGCTTGAGCTCCACAGTGGACAGAGCCATGTTTCCTGACCTCCATGCACATGCGAAACACTCTCCTTCTGAAAACCTCGCCTGGGAGCTTCACAGTCAGGACACAATAATTTGACCTGTCTTGCAAATAGAGTGTGGTTCGGGCGTTCGAGCCACTGTGGGAAGCTACCACAGGCAGGTGGCCAAGACCCGCGGATTTGGGATCCCATGAATTTGGGAGCAGCGAAGGCTGTCACCTCATTTTTCTTTTTACCTGCAGGTTTCACTCCCGTTGCTTTTCTGAGAAGAGCGGGAGACTAGTGCCTGCACATGGCAGAAGTGGGGAGGGCTCAGGCCCCTCTGGCCGCTGGCTCTTGGACTGCTCTGGGCAATCAGTCACAGGACAGCCAGCCTTTCTTTGCAATGGCACACTTCCCCTTTCCTCCCAGCATCCCTCTCCTTGCAAGACTCTTAGGGCTTTCCTGAGGCCCAGGTCAACCTGTGGGGAGCCGTGGAGACCAGTGTTAGGTAAATGCATTCCTGCTGGGAACTGAGTGGACCTACTTGCCAGGGGCGTTCCTACACAGTGGTGGACGCTGGAGAAGGCAAGTTTTAGTTACAGGCACGGTGTGCTAATGATGGATGGAATTCATGTATGGGTGGGAGATCTTTTGGTGTCCGAGTGCTTTTCGGCTGAGCCCATGAGTGTGTTCCCAGATTGGCAGGCTTTGTCATTCTAGAACTGTCCAGCCACCACCACTGACGCAATCTTCAACCTGAGGCACATGAGATGCACCTGAAAGGATTGTTAGAAACGGACTGTAGGCCTAGAGGTTCTGATTCCATAGCTCTGGAGCAGCTGGGGACCTCTGGAATGTGTCACTTTAGTAAGCCTACAACGTTGCTGATTCAGGGCGTTCTCGGTCCCACCCTGGGGAGCAACGACAATCTTTCTACTTTCTCCAGGCCTGGGCCCTGAGTCTGGAGTCCTAGGGGCTATAGCTGCTTGTTGGGTCCTGACTGGGACAAATTCAGGGGCCTTGCTCCTGTGGTTCATGGGAAACAGCTTTTTGGGGAGGCCATTGTCAAGGACTCCTGCTTTGAGCCTTGGTTTCCAGGAATCAGAGAATTTGTTACCACACAAGGCTGTTGGAGGAGCTCAGCTCTAGTTTCTGATTGCTATTGAGCTGCACACAAGAAAAGCACAGTCAAAGTCCTACTTGGTGCTGGGGCGGGGTCTCCCAGGCCCTCCCACCCTCTTGAGCCAGGATGCCCTCTCTTGGCCCCAGGCCTGTGCGCCTGGCCTTCCCTTCTGAGCCCTACTAGAATGCACTGCGGAGCCTGATGAAATTTCTAATAATACTAACCAATGATGTGTTAAATTGAGACACTTCTGGCTCGGCCGCCGGAAACCACACGATGGTTTAAAGGACCACTGCTTACCTTTCTCTATCAATTTGCTGCTAAATTACTGCTTTCAGAGAAACTTATAGAAAAGTAATTCTTTATTTAAATTTTAATTTCCATCTTGTCATTTTAAATATATATTCAGATTCCAATCATATTACAGAATATGATGATGTCTCTGGCGGGTAAATGACCCTGCGAGGAGCCTGGGTGGGTATGGAGGATGGGTGGGAAGGCGAGGCTCAGCAAGGAGGGAGAGACCTCAGCTTAGCTGGGGTGGCAGACAGAGCTTCAGAGGCCTATGCTGGTCGCAACCCTGCTCTGTGACCCCCTGACTTTCTCTGCAGTCCTGAGGGTCACTTGTACATGCTTTAAGGTGGAGCCGCCAGCTCTTTTGCCATGCTCGGATCACTGTGTGAACTGAGCAGTAAGCGGATGCCAGATGAAATGGGGCTGCTGGGCTAGTTACCACCCTAACAGCTCATATTTAACTACCGCCCACATGCCAATGGTGGGCATAGCTCATTTCCCTCCAGTTCAGCCAAGCTCAACAACACTCCAGGGTATGAAACTTCAGGCTCTTACCCAGGCCTACTCT
Organism: Ondatra zibethicus; assembly: GCA_004026605.1. Taxonomy (NCBI): domain Eukaryota; kingdom Metazoa; phylum Chordata; class Mammalia; order Rodentia; family Cricetidae; genus Ondatra; species Ondatra zibethicus. The sequence continues at coordinate 6,313 of PVIU01008248.1, forward strand.
ACCTGTCTTCGTCCACTTTGGGTTGCTATAAAACAAAACAAAACAAAACAACAACCATCTGAAGGCCAGCAATATGGCTGGGTGGGCGAGGACACGGCTGCCAAGCCCGATGACCCGAGTTCTATGTGGTGGATGCAAATGGTGGAAGAAGAATTCTGATGGCTGAACGTTGTCCTCTGACTTCCATGGGAGTGCTGGAGATTGCATCCCTACCCATTGAACAAACAAACAAATAAATAAATGGAATAACATTTTTTTTTTAAAAAAGAAACTATCCGAGATTGGTTACACATTCTAAGGAAAGGAAATGAGTGATGTTATTGTTCTGGAGACTCACGTGCATGCAATCTGTGAAGTTCTGGTGAAGAGGGTTCATGGTGGGAAGGCTTACTAAGGCAGAGAATAGTACAGAAAATGTCATCTGTCTGCACAAGAGCTTGGGGAGAGGCCACACTCACTCTTGATGACAGACCACTCTGGAGGGGACTAATGGTATCCATACCCCCCACCCACTCCCTCTTGAGGGTTGAATCCCTATAACCTAGTTATTTTCCACTGGGCCCCAGTGTCTTAGAACCACAATGCTTTCCTAAGACCATCACATGTTCTTGGACAGTCAGAATATTCCTGGGCCACTTCTTTGGGGCTGACACCCTCATTAGTGGATTTAGTCATGTCAAGTCTGCACCCACCCATACCATACTACTCTGCTGGGTAACGCTTTCGGCCCTCCCTAAGACACTGCAGGATGCTAGCCACAGTCAGTCCTTTCTCCACTGTATCCATCAACTGTGCCTCCTGCTCTGACCCTGGTAAGATACTGGCGTCAGGAGGCCGGGTACATTGGCTTCTATCATCTCTCTTCTAGGCGGGCATCACAAGGCATATTCCTTCTCTCTATATTCCCCCTCCCTCCCACTTATAGCTTCTTCCCTTTGGCTTCTCAATATTAGGCTGAGCGAAAAACATATGGTCCTTTTGTCTTCCATGGGCCTCCTGTCCCTTATTAGACTATGGTTACCCTGCCCCAGGGCTAGAAACACCTGATATTTATATCTGCTGGTGCTTAGCTTCCTCACCCATCTCTTCGACTTCAATCTGAGTGAACACACCCTGTCTCCATGGCAATCACCCCTCACTGCCCATCCCTATAGCAATGCCTGTCCTCTCCCTCTGATCCCTAATACCAGGTTCCTTGTTCCTTGAAATCCTCTTCCCATCTCTTTCTGTCTTCTGCACTTTTCTTCGTTTAAATTTCCCTCACACCCTTCTCTGCACAGTCACTAGTTTCTTCTGCCCCCCAGTTCCTGACTTTGTGTCATGCCGAGTGTCTACACCAGCCCCAGGCATGCTCCCTCTCTCCCAAGTCCTGCTTGGGTCCCTTCTTCTTTGACAGTTCTTTCCCTAACAAGAAACACTTGTACGGTAGCCCTCATCTTCGCCAGAACCCTGCTTTCTATAGTATTCAGGAAGTACATTTGCTTTTCCTCTTGCAACATCAAAGTCTAAGTCCTCGGAGATGTCTACGCTCAAAGTTCAGCAAAGAAGGCTTCCTTTGCAGACAGAAAGCAGCCGTGGACAGGGCTGGCTTCTGCACTATGTTCTTGCACATGCCCTGTCCAGATCTCCCTGGGCCCCTTGCTCTAAACTCCCTTCCATGATGGGTCTCATGGACAAAAGAAATGATAAATCTGGCAGAACCTTACAACTCCCCACTTTCAACTTTCCTCTAACAACTTTCAACCGAAAACTTCTTAGCCCTATTTCCAAGTAACTTTTCATCCATTACAAAACCCACAAATTTTTCAAAGGGGCTTTGAAATGAGATCACCTAGAAAAAAAAAAAGCCTATCACAAATGAAAGTCTTTGAAAAGAAAGAGGCCCTTTCCTGTGCTTCAGCTCCCCTCTGATACCATTCCCTTTCATTTTACAGGAGGTGCAGGGCAGGCCTGGCCCTCAGCGGACGCCTGTGATGTGGGGGAGCCAGTGGCCCAGACGGACACACAGACGAGAGCTGGAGCAAGGGGCAGCTGCTGTGGAGCTGGGCCAGGCCTTTCATCCCCCCTCACTCAATCAGCCCTCACAGCGCCCCCAACTGCTGCTCCTTGTAACCTGCCTGTGGCTCTCAGAGGCTTCCTGTCACCCTGCAGGTTCCCATTCACCTGGGCATTGCTTTTCCAGCATACACTCGAGACTTGTCTTCATTCTTGCTCACCAAAGTGGGCGGGTAAGGGGGCGGCCAGAAAAGCCCCTCCTCTGGCCTTTGATGGGACATTTCCCAAACGCCAACCCGGCAGGCAGTAGATGTGGAACCACTTCTTGCCCTAGGGTCAGCTTCTGAGGCGCAGACACACACACCTGACAACACCCACTTCCGAAAAGGAGTCTTTGTTGACTTCAGATTTAGCATCGTGGAGAATTTGGTGAATGGAAAGCTTCTGTCCAGGGTGGGTGTGCTAGACCTGTCTCTGGAAAGGCACATAGGCTCCCTGACTGGACCACCTGTTAACTGGGCCTGGCCCTCTCCCGGGCCTCAACTCCATGTGTACAATATGAATTCTGAACCAGGATTCTGGGCCTCCCAGCCACCCAGGGGAGACAGGAGATCCTTTAGAACGGTTTGGCCATGGGCTGGCCTGGTCTGTTGCTCACCAAGGCCTCTCAGTCCCTTTCCCAGGGGAATTGACCAAGACCTCCACGTTGGCATGGTCCATCTTAGTCACAAAGGACCTCCAAACTGAGTCCCAGCCCCTTCTTGTAGAACCTTTTAACACATCTACCCGACCTTCGGAAACATTCCCATTTTCTTAGTTGTAACTGCAACAGATCATTATTATATATTTTTTTTAATTTATAGAGGCTTGCTGGGCAGAGAGAACCATTCCTAGTTCTCACACACTCTATATGAGAATATGTCATTGACCGAGAACAAGACTTAATGCCAGGTGACACAATCTTGACAGACATCTTCAGCGACCTCATTAGAGGTCTAACGAGACAGGACTGTGTCAGAGTCATACTGAGGGGCATTCAGGACAAAGAAGCAAACAACAGAGCACAGATATCCTTGTCAGGTTGTTCCTCAGGCAGTTAGCACAGTGGAAGGCATAGAACCAGTCTTATTAGACGGATGTAGAGACTCTCAGAACCCAAACTTACAACCAGCTACAGCATGGGCCTCCAAATTCAGTGGGATTCCCCAGTGTGGACATTCTAGACGCATGCTATGTGGGACTCAGTTTACCTTTCCTAGGCACCTGGTCCTCTCTCATTGGGCTTTTGCCTGCATGTCTCTGTCATGCACGTGACCAGGCACAGTCTGAAGGCAAGGTGCTCCTTCTGCCCCAGTGTAGCTCAGCTTCCTTTTGGTTGGTAACGGAAGCTGTGAAAGAGGCTTTGTTTATTTATTTAGGACAATCCTCTTTCAGCATTGGTTCATCATCTCTTTAGGCTATGGTTATCACACTGGGCACATTGATCTATCATGCTTAGGATGACTAGGAGTGGACATTGGGAAAACCTCAAGAGGTGATGGAAGGGACAAGCAGTACAGAGAAACAGCAAGTCTGCCCTGGTATTGATGTAGGGTCTTCTTTTCCTCAGACTGACATTAAGAAGTGGGGTGAGTGAACAGCTATGTGTACCCCTTCTTCCATTCTGTACCCAGCCAGACAGCCAGACAGCCACCAATCCACCTATCTATTTATTCATCCACCTATACATCCACTCATCCACCCACTTATACAGTCATCCACCAACCCACCAACTCATCTTTCTATCCACCCACCCATTTCGCTCTTATTAAGAAACTAACCTATGCTAGAGACACAGCCTTGAGCAGTCTCTGGCTTCAGAGAGCACAATTCATTCATAATCCTAACTCATGTATAAACCAGACCTGTGAGTAGGCTGGTTTCCGAGCTCTCAAGGCCTGTGCGATCTTTGAGGCCACTGTCTGGTTGTCCCGCTCTGTTCTAGACAGTCTTAGTTCAGGATGCCACAACACAACAGGACATCACACACCTAGTATAGCTGGGCAGCTTTAACAGCAGACATTTCTTCCCCGCACAGTTCTAGAGACCGGACTACTTGAGATCGGGGTGGCGCCATGGTCTGTTTGGGTAAGATCCCTCCTCCTGGCTGACAGAGACTGTGTACTGACGTGAAGGCAGACAGAATTCTGGCATCTTTTTCTCATCATAGGAGATAAAGGCCATTATACTAGGAGGGAGCCACCCTCACGGCCTCCTCTAAATCATAATCTCTTCCAAAGTTCTGGACTCTAAAAACTATCACGATGAGGGCAAAGGCTTCAACCTGTGGATTTTGGGGGATAGAATTCAGTCTACGGCACCCACATAGCAGGCACGCAGTGGGTGTTCAGCAATGAGCCTGTATCAATCTATCTGTCTGTTGTTTCTCTGGTTCCACTTTGCCCGCCAGACCCTGGGGGTGTGTTTAATGGAGAGAGTTACTCTCAGACCTGACTAGCATGTCAATCAGCACCCCTACCAGCAGGAACTCTAATTTTTAGATCGCTTCCCCCTCAGTCCCCACCCCCAACGACATAATCTCCATGATCTTGAGTCTTTCCCGAACACTGTTGAAAGGGTTGTTGTATTTATCTCTGTAGAATCCGCCATGCCCCTGTGCAATTTTCCATTGTCATGGTTCATTTTAATTTCCTCTAAGGCTGTTGGCCACTCTCGTGTTCAGAAATAGCTTGTTCCACTTAATAAAAGTGCTTAAATATGCAGACACGAGAAGTTTCCTTTGCTTGTGCCTAAACACTGCCCTATGTGAAATGAGTTCCACATCTTGTCTTGTGCTGTAGGGCTGAGCACAGGTCCTGTGCCTCCCTGGAAAGAAACTCTGTAGGCAAAGGTTCAAGGGCACAAACGGGATCCAAGAATGTCTGGTGGGAATTTTCTCAGCCTGGCTCATGGCACCATGGGCCTTCGGAGTCAGCTGCCACCCCTGGCACCCTCGCAGTGCCCAGAAGTCCCCACAAGTCATTTCACCCGAGTTCCCTCTTTCCTCTTTGCAATACAGAGGCTCTGAAAGGTCTCCCCAAAACCCATGTGTTAAAAACTCATTTCCCCAGCTTAGTGTGGGGACTTGGCGAGAGGTCTCAGGTAGTTACGGAGATGCAGTTTCTTTTGCAGGTTTGCTCCTGGCTGCCATAAGGTGAGTGGGTTTGCTTCACCCCTGCCTCCCACCCCACCATGATGTACTGTGCAAGTCCAAAGCAACAGGGTGACTGATTGTGAAGGAAAACTTGGAAAACTGTGGGCCAAGATAACATCTTCACAGGTTTATTGCTGTCAGGGAAGGTTTGTAACACTGATCTATAAAATAGTCATGAGAATTTCTTCCCCCAAAGACAGATTTCAGTGAAAAATGGTCGCCCCATACCACCAGGGACAAGGCAGAAATGGTGGTCATGGGTGGGTGTCAGCAAGTGGCAACAGTCACTGCTAGCAGGGGACCCCAGAATATGCAAATGTTAAGGGCCTTTTACAAGAAGGGAGGCTTTCCAAACACTGCTCTTTTTTCTGAATTCGTTTTCTCTGGGTTGCTGAGGCCCAAGAATTCCCTTCAGGCTGCGGCTCGTCAGGAAAGGGTGAAGGAATGGAAAATGGATTGGATCTACATTCAGGATCTCTGGAGAGCCAAGCTTTTGGGGGTACCAGGTCACAGCCAGGGTGCATAGTCTCTGTGGCTAAGCTAGATTACAGGGAAAATTTTAGCAATGCATTGGGTTTGGAGACCCAGTGACCAGGAAGAAGAACTCAGGTCACCTTTCTTAAACAATCAGAGTCCGGGTGACTGAGAGATAATGGCATGAGACTATGGCTGAGCGGCCCCATCACAGCTCCAGTCCTGTCTTGCTCCATGTTTGGTCCTCCTAGGATGGGAAGAGCCAGAAGTTGCTGGCCTCAGGGCACTTTGGTCCTCAGTGCTCCAGGGATGGACAGTTGTAGGTAGTCATTATCAGAGCTCAGAACTTGGGGTCACATGGAATACAAATGGCTTTTTACTAGAAGTTGGGGATTACCTCAGCATTATCACCCCTGGAAAGGGGGATTTGAGTGCTTAGAAAAAGCCCAGCCTTCTGACTCATCAGCAATGGGCTTTAGTATCAATGCCAAAACTTCTATGACTCTCAGAGATGTAACCCCTAGACCTACTGATGGCTATCCACACATTAAAAACAGAAATGGTGGCTGGGACTGTGAGCCAGTCAGCCTGCAGTCGCTGAACCAGCAAGCCACAGCCCATCCCTAGAATCACATACACACCCAAGGGCCCGGGCACACACACACATACACACGCACACACCCCTACCTCTAGCCTATTTGGGCTTCCAGGGGCCTGTAGCCCCACAGTGCAGGAGCAGCTGGCAGACGCTCCGTCTGCCCCCAGAAACTTTCCTTCTTCCATGGCTCCAGAACACAGAGTCTCCCGTGGCCACTTCGAGTTTCCCTCCCAGATACTCTTTCCTAAATCAGCTTCCAATCTGACTCATTTCAGTTTTAAAACAAGAAAACATCAACAAACACTATGCAGGGAAACAGATGGTAACAATTACAGGAGGGGAGAAAACAGAGCTCGCTCCCTTTACCAGGGGCATGGGAACATATTGTTCCCCAGACAGCGGTTGTCTTCCATCCACTCCTGTGTAAACGCGGGCATGGGGCTCTCTCTGGGGCCATCCTCCCATCAAGGGACAGGTTAGCACTGGAGGGGTCGCCAGGGCTATAGAGCACCTTGAACCCAGTCCATTGGAAGCCGAGACTTGGTGGTTCTCCAGGGAGGGAAGAGAAACCATTCCTGAACATTCTGGGAACGCTTACATGAACCTGGTACCCCATCATCAGAGGCCTGAGTGCAGGGTGTGCTGGCTTCATCCCCTGCGCACTACCCACAGCCGGCCCTTTCCATTTCCTCACGTCACTGTGTAATGCACCAAACAGGCCATATGCTCCCAAGGGCAGGGGTTATTCTCTCAACTGGGTGACAGCTAAGACCTGGGCTCTGGACTCAGGCTGCTGGTTCAAGCTCAAGTACTGCTACCATTTAAGAGTGGGGAGACCTGGGGTGAACTAAGAAAACTGCTGGTGCCGTCCTTGCCTCACCCCTGAGAGACAGCTATTTCAAGTCCCCTCCTCGCGTGACTGTGAATTAATGTGTGCAGAAGACCCAATGCAGCACCCAGAGCACAGTGGGTGCTGTGTGCCGAAGCGCCGACAGCAGTTTACTCCCCATGCAGATGGCCAGCTTCGCGTCTGGTGCTCAGTAAACAGCCCTAGGAGCTTGCCAAGTGGAAGGCTGAGGAGGCAGCCTCCAGCTGGTCCTGAAGGCAGGGGCGACACACCCATCAAAGCTGAGAGGATAAGCCCTGTTGGTGGAGTTGGGGGCTGGAGGGTTGGCTCTGAGAGCAGATGGCCAGTGCCAGGAGTCCTGAATGAGATTCACCGTGCTCCATTTTGCCAACCATCCTTTGCTGTAAAGGTAGGATGAGGGCTTTGCTCTCCAGGACATCAAACAGGCAGAGAATCAGCCAAGAAAACAAAGGCAATCCGAAGAAGCCCAGTGCTATGATTGGTTCCCATCTGGGCAGTGGTAGGGGTGGGGTTTTTTTGGCAGGAATGAGGTTATAGGCACAAGACATGGGGATGACATGCCCTTCAGGCAAGGATGCACAGTGCTTTTGGGCGGGGTAGGGAATCACAAAAACGGGATACAGTAATGAGGGGCTTGTCCCATTCCTTCATGACATGAGTCTCTGTTTCCTCTTTGGCACACTGAGATTTGCAGGCTCTGGATCCCAGGCCTAGTTAGATTCTGAAAATTGTATCCATCAGTTCCTAGGACAACCCAGGGCTCACTGCTGGCTGCCACTGTACACCATTCGGTGCATCAGACTCTTCCGAGCACTGTTACGTTCCTTGACATATTCTCACGCCTTCATGGAGCAGAAACAGCCCCCACCATGCCAGTGACCGCGGATGTTCTCGCACAGGTGTCCTGCACATGTTCACCCACCTAGGTTGTCACACAAATGTCTCCCCATGTATCTCGGCATGTAACATCTGCTTCTGGCTTTCACACTAGGTGGGCCTTCTGCCAAACTCCCAGCCTTGGCACATGCCGCGGCTGCCCCAGAGGCAAATCATTCCAGGCTGACTGGGAGTGTCAGACAGAAGCAAGTTGGGGCAGCTCCAGGATGAAGGACTCTTTCCCTTCCTCACCCATCTAGGGGTACCCCACACCAGCATGTGTCACAGCCCCTTTGGAAGTACTCCTAAAGTAGAGAGGGGCACCCTCAGTTCTGTCTGTTTTCAGGGACTAGGCATCTTCACGTTTTCAGGGTGTGCATTTCCTGCCTGAGGAATCTGTCTCCTTCACACCAGAGTTGAATGTTCCTCTTTCCCACTTCTCCCCACCTTTCCCCTCCTCTTCCCATCAACTCCATCTCTTCCTTTCTTCTTCACTCCACTTGTCCTTTTCCTCCTTCCTGCTTTTCTCTTTCTTCCCCTGTCTCTTCTCTCTCCTCCTCCCCACTCCTTTCTCCCTCTTTTATCTCCCTTTCTCCCCCCCCCGTCTCTTCCTCGCCTCCCTCTTCTCCCAGGTGTTCCAGCTAGCCACAGTAAGCAGCCCTTCCGTCTCTGCTAAAGCCATCGCCAAGCTCCCCAGAAGGCAGCATAGAGGGAGTGCAGAGACCCAGGCTAGCCTGGAGCACAGCTTATCCCTGTGGGGCCTCATCTGAAACAAATAAAGGCAGCTGGGAAGCAGCACAGGGCCTTGGCATGAATGTCATTTCCATGCCAACTGCTCCCCAAAAGCGCCTCCTTCGGGGAGGTCTAATGGGCAGATTCCTCACCTTTGGGGGTGAAAGCAGAACACAGATTTGAGGCTTTGCAAGACCAATCCCTTCATGTGCACATGCTATGAGCCTGGGTTGGGAGCACTCATCTCCATTAAGGTTGCTCCTGTGCTGGCCTTGGGCATTTAGCTGCCAACCTGAGTACGGCACTCATCATCTCGCTGGATCCCTGGATGTGGGCTCCTTAAGCCAGAAATCAGCTTTGTTTGTTCTGGGAGAGGGCACTTATCAGAACAGCAGCAGAGCCCTGGCTGTCTGTCTCCAGGGTGTGGCCTCCACCCTTTAAAGGATGGCATCTCCCCATGTTCTGTGAGCTCTGCTAGCCTCTCTGACACTGTGGTGGGTCCCTGCTTATGCTGGTCTTATTGCCCTATGAGCTCTGTCAACCCTCTATTCTAGACCTCAAGTATCTAAAGGCCTATTCTTCACTTGTACCACTGGCCCAGTTTGTTCCCAGGTGGGTTCTCCATCTCCTTCGGGGCCCAGGCCTGCTCTTTCTACTGTGTGATATTCCCCAGAACTAGCCCTGTTCCCTATCCCCAGAGCAGGAACCTAGAACCCGGCCTTCATTGCCTTCCCCTTGCACTGGTCTCCTGTGGCTGCTCCTGTGGTTTATTCCAGGAGTTTGACCACCCAACTCCCACCTCCATACCTGTTTTGCATCTTTGTCCTTTCCTGGCTCCTAGGATGGTCACTTGCGGTGGGGGTGGGATTTCCCTGTTCTCTGTTCTGCAAAGTAATCACTTTTCTAAAACATAAACTGGCCATATCATTGTCCTCCTCAGTCCTTCTAATCCTACAGCCTACGGGCAAGCCTGGACTCTCCTCCACCTGTGATCTGCTGGCCCCTGGGATCACCTCTGGCTCCAGCTTGGGACTTCATTTCCACTAGCCTGCACGTGCAGTCTGTGAGTCTTGCAAGACTTGCCTGCCGTGTGTCTATCCGCTGGAGTCCCCTCTAGCAGGCCTCTCTCCCCTTCCCTGAGCCAGAGTAGAGCATCTCCTCTACAGCTTGAGCTCAGGCATGCCAGCAGATCTGAATTCCTAGACGCTTTCCCCCAGGACATTATGAATATCTCTAAGAAGAGACTGTCCTGGGTCTCCAGGATGGGGGCTAAGATATCGCTAGTGTTGAGTGAAAGGGGGGCTCTAACTGGGAAGTTCTCTGTGGTACTCTGAAGGGGGTGGGCAGGCAGTCTAGATTCTTGTCGTTGGCGGTTCCACCAGTGCCTTGGCCACACCTTCATGTCCCTGTCTGGTGCCATTCCAGGGCAAAAGAAGTTCTGAGTCCTTTCTAAGCAAGTGCCAGAATGGAGTCCTGGCAGCAGACACTGATTTTTCCACGAGGGGAGGTCTCCTCGTGTTCTTCCCCATGACAGTCACTTCCTACTTCTAGACCTCAATCTCTTCCACCACACAGAGCCCTCCTGGCTTCAGTTCCACTGGGACCTGGTCTGTGGTCAGGTATTGACAGGAGCCACAGCCAAGACCCAAGTGAGCTGATCTTTCATCTGGCCTCTCCCCGCTGCCACCTAAGTAATTTTGAAGTCCCAGGTTCCTCTGGGAACACTTTACAGGAGCCCCATAGGCCCAGGTCTGAAGCAGGCCCCGGAATCCCGCAAAGGAAGCAGGCTCTCAGTTCACCCTGGCAGATGTCCCCCAGGAGGGGTGGACAAGTTAGGTTCAGAGCCTCCCCCTGTCAACTGCAGCAACCTGCTACTTAAAACCATCGGCCAGGGGCTGGGGAGGTAAAAACGCTTGCTCCTCAAACATGAGGGCCTCAATTCAGATCCCCAGTGTCCGTGCAGAAACAGGGTGCAGTAGTTTGAGGGTCTTGCTGGGAGACAGGAAGAGGAGGTGGGGGAGTCCCCGAAGCAAGCTTGAAGGCCAGCTAGCCTGGTGTATGCTGTGGAAAAGCCAACCAAGAGACCCTGCCTCAAGGCAGAAGTGAGGACTGACACTTGAGGGTGCCTTCCGACCTTCACGCATGCACTGTGGTCCGGGTGCGCCCACTCACACATAAATAGGCACATATACACCATGTACCATGTACCAATAAGGAACTAAGCTTCATTCCCACTTGCCCTTGCTAACAGGGAGGGACCAGAGGGGTGGCCATCCAGCTTAGGCAACAGGGACTAGAACCAGAACATTCCTTCACCGACAGACACGCTGCCCTCTCTGGCTGAGGAGCCCATGGCTGCTGGCCTTATATCTGGCTGCCTCAGAGGAGGGACCCCAGTGTGTGCAGTGCTGCCCCCTGGAGGGGAAGGAGCAGTACTTGCCTGTGAAGACGACCCTAACAGGCATCCTTATCTCTAGGTACAGCATTTCATGGCTTCTGGTTTCTCTCAGGGGAAGGGAAAACTGAAACATTTTCTGCAGATACCAACCTCAGGCTGAATCCTTTGGGATTTGGTGACTCACTCCTCTCCCAAGGCCAGATCATTGGCTCCGGAAAGCCCTCCACTACTTCAGTCCCCGCTGAAATCATTGCCTTCTATAGATCTCTGGTGTATTATAAGAAATTGGAGACTGGTAAGTCCTGAGCTCCGCAGTGGGCATACTGCAGACTCAGGATGGCTGACAGTGTGGTTGCTGTCTAAGTCAAAGGGCCTGAGATCCAGGAGAACCTAGGGTATAAACTCTAGTTTGAAAGCAGGTCAGAAACCCAAGAGGAGCTGGGGTTTCAGTTCATCTGAAGGCAAAACAAAACAAACAAACAAACAAAGACCAGTGTCCCTGATTTTCCTCTGCTAACTGGTAACGTCCTCCCCCCGACATTGCTGCAGACATCCTCAGAATAACGTGGGCCCGAATATCTGGGAGGGAGGCCCGTCAAAGTTGACACATAAAATTAACCATCATACTATCTCCTATAACCCCCACAATTATATTGCTTTTGGTTGAATTTTTATTTGAATCTGTGCTCTGGGTAAGAAGTGTCCAGGTGGGGGGTGACGGGGAGAGGCTAGCAAGAAGAATATTAAGTAGGGCTGGAGAATTCCTTCCATAAGGATGGAACTTTCCCTTTGACTCTCCCCAATAAATCCTGTCCACGCCCCACCCCCCATCCCAGGAGACACTGTGTGTGACTCTCCTCCACCCCCCACCCCAGGCAAAGGAAAGAAATAATACAGTTCCTGGCACATCTGCTCCCACACCTCGGCATATGCTCCGCCTAGCTAGCTTCCTAGCTGCTAAAACTACAATGGGCAGGCAGTGTCTTCCATTCCGGATCCCTGGGGTAGCTCAGGGGGCCCAGCCTTCCCACGCTGAACCTTGAAGCATTACTACAACATCAAAAATGTTCCACTGGCGGCTTTAAGATTCCTAAAAAATAGATTCAAAACATCTTTAATACTCTCTGAAGAAGTGATATATCACAGGAAAAGCTGTAACCTTTCGTATTGCTGATATTATCCAGGCTGTGGGCTGGCTGGGAAGTTAACCGCAGCCAGTTCTTATTCCTACTGGCTGTGACTGCTGCCCCAGGTCCAGGACCCTTCCACCCATCATTGGTGGAAGCGGCTGCCTGAGTATTTGCCTAATGCGGTTTTTTACAGAATCTAAAAAGAGTCACAGGACTCAAAGCAATGATTTCCAAGAAACAGTTTTCTCCTTTTAACACAACGTCCCTGAAAATAATACCGCCTGTCTCAAGCAATAACACGCCCTGTATGGAATACATTTTCCTGCTTTCCGGCCTCAACGTGGAGCCCTGAGCAAGGACCTGGGACTGAGCCTCTGAAAAAGCCAGCCAGCCCCAGGGAGAGCTCAATGGATTAAGTATGAATGTGGTGATGACCAGACACCAGCATGCACCTCTCTGCAGGTGACTCCCTCAGGGTCTGTGGCAGGTGCTACACCTGGCCAGAGGAGCACAGAAAGGCAGGTAATGAGACACTTGGATGCACTGTATTATTTACCCTCATTTCTTTCTGAAGGTTAGCATCATGAGTAATCACCACAAGCAGAGAAGAGATAAGAGCCTGAAGACAGTGCACTGAGACGCTTCCTTTACCTCTGACAAGTGGCATTCTGTCGGCAGGGTACTCCTGGTTCTCTGTCTTCCAGTTTAAACCTGGCCTAGCAAATAGGCTGAGATAGGGTCACTGCTCTGCTTTCTACAGAGAGAAAGCCTAGGCACAGGGAACAGAAGCACAATGTAGGCTTTCCCTTTGCTTTTAAAGCCAGATGTTTCTATGTGATTTTCTTGCTGTCTGCCCTGCTCTGAATGGGCCCTACTGTGAATGACCAGAGACACTGATATGGTGGAACCTTCAAAGTCACAATTCAGGTGCTCTGTGTTCTTGGGTGGACTGCTGGACTTCTCCGAACCCATGGGAAGGATCAGAATGAGAGATGGGCTGGAGAAACGCAAAGCAAAAATTAAATTGAGATTCTGTCTCACTGCAGTCAGAATGGCTAGCATCAAGAAAACAAACAAGAAATGATGGTGAGGATGGGTGGAGGATCGGACCCTCCCAAAGTGCTGCTGAGAATGTAGCCACTGTGGAAATCAGTACGGCAGTTCCTCAGATAACTAAGCTTGTACATAATCCAGCTGTATCACTCCCGGGTGATACTGGAGCAATCCAACTCATCCTACAGTCAAGATACCTGCATGTTCAAGCTTATTGCAATACTAGTCACCAGAGCTAAGTGATGCAATCAGACTAGGGATCCACCAGTGGGTGATTGGTTGAAGAAAACGTGGCAATATATACACAGTTGGGTATCATCCAGCCACAAAGAACATCATGTCACCTGCCGAAAAGCAGATGAAACTGGAGAAATAACTCAAACCCAGAAAGACAAATACCACATTTCCCTATCACACATGGAGTCTAGATGTTAGCTACAACAAAAAAGACAGGAAAGAAGAGGTAGGGGAACCAGCAGTGTGGAGGAAGAACAGGAAGATAATGGGGGATGAATGTGGTCAAATGACATTATATACACTTATGAACATTTTATAAAGTGGCCCTTTATTTTTGTAATTAATATATGCTAATAAAATTGACACACACATGCATATGTACACACACATGCGTATGCACACACACACACGCACACACATACACACAGCCATCACATACACAGAAAAGCAAACACCAAAGCCACCTCCTAGGTCTGGCTTAAGTTCTGTTCCCCATCCCTCAAATAATAGATTCTATTATTCTTATCACTCTAGAAAATGTCTTTGTGAATTGTTTGCTTGATGATTGCAACCATGTTTCTTTTTAATAAAATCTTGATTTAAAAAGGGCCCGAGGGCATGCTACCTCAGGAGTGTGTGGAAGATAATATTTAGAGACTCGCTAAATCTCTCCTGCTAACGTACATTGCTGTGTTTGTGTTTTCACCTTTATCTTTCTCTTGCTTCTCTTGCAAGAAAGGCGACTTGGAAGAAGGGAGAATGCCAGGGCCCTGACAACCTCTGCAGCCTTCCTGCCACAGCACTGAAGAGTCAAATGAGCACCAGGCTGGGTGTGACCTTTGCAGGGCACCCTAGCGGAACAGAGGACTGACTGGTCCCTGCTACCTGGGCAGGAGGTGACCGGAGCTCGTAGGGCTGTGACTGGGGAGAAGGCAAGGGTACCAGGAGTGTGACACTGTGTATAGGGCTAAAATGTCCATGCCACCAACTGGGTCCCATGAGCCCAGTAAGGTCATTCATGCTTAAGGGGACTGCTGACATTTGGGATCCATTAATAGGAGGCATTGTGAACACAAGGCCTGCAAGACCTGGAGGCCATACAAAGCCCAATTCCCAGCAGAAGCGGAGTGGGTCCCAGCAGACCTTAGACCTTAGGATAATCTATGGATATGGAACAGGAAGTAGCCATGGCCATTTCTGAACAGAGAGGGTAGGGAAGAGGCGACGCCCCAAACAAAGCTGCTGCTGCTGAACCGTGCTGATGCGGTCATTTTAATCCAACATCCTGAGCACAAGTGCTGTCTGCTCAGTGACCCTGACAAGTGCATGGTCACCCAGCTGCAAACAAGGAATGTGTGTGTGTGGGCCTGTGGATGCAAAGCCACCTAGACCGGAAGAAAGGGTCAGCGCTGGTGGCAGTCAAGCCATACAAGCTGCTGCCTCAGCAAGCCCGTCCGTGATGCAACCCTCAGCAGATGCAAGCCTGTGCAAAGACCCTCAGTGGATGGCTCTGCTCCATTAGGCTTCCACGTACCCACCACCCACTGTCAGAGCGAGGCTGGAGCTCCCAGAGCTCAGCACCCCCATAAGCGGCAAACACAGAGCTGAGTGCAGGAGGATGTAGGGTGTTTACCAGGCCAAGTGCAGTGTGGATGTGGGAAGAATGAGTAGAACCCAGGGTCAGGGGGTCTGTGTTCTCAAGGCAGGTTTCCCATCTGTGAAATGGGGGTAGTAGTGCCTAGGCCGAGGCCCAGGAGGACCACTTGAAGCACAGGTGAAGGCTGGGCACACTTCAGGCGAGCAGCATACAATCCCTTCATGAACACGAAATGCTGCAATGTCCCTGAACGAGTGACGAGGTGTGGCAAGAGGGGAGGCTGGACTGTGAGATGGTCTGGGGACATCTGATGGCTTGAGGAAGAATTTTTGGGGGATCCTGTTTGGATGGAGGCTATCTGGCTTTGCTCTGCAGGGACTGGTGGGTTCTGACTCCCACTGTCAGTGTCTGGGTCCAGGCCTCTCTCACCTGTTTGGTGTACAGCTGTAGTTTCTCACCCTGGTGGGTTCTGGGCACGCCTGAGGTTCCTTCTTCTACTCACTAACCTGCCCCTGCCTCAGCCCTGAGCCTGTGATGTCCTTCCCTCTCCTATCTGTGGGAAGCCCTTAGGTCTCTGATCCAACAGCACTCCAGTGTGGCAGGCTTTTCCTAATGCTATTCTTTAAAATCTTACACACAAGCGTGGTGTGACGGTGCATACCTATAATTCCAGAATATGGGAGAAAGCCAATTCCAGGGCTTCCTGGGCTACATAAACCAGCTCTAGGCTGTCTTGGGCTGTGTGAGACCCTGTCTCAAAGACACATACAGAACAGGGCACCCCACCACACCCAATATTGCATGCTCATTTTTTCCAGTTGTGCTTGCAAATGTTTGATCCCAAAGGATGGGCATTCTCTAGTGACTTTGGATAATAATATTCTCTGTGTATCTAAAGTCACATTTACTGTGTTTTCAAATCGTTGGGTGCCTTCACTATTTCTGTTTGCTTGTTCTGTTAATTTAGAGAGTATATTAAAAACATCCTAGTGATTATGAATTAAAAATTTCTGTTGAATTCCATTAATTTTCACTTAATATATTTCAAGGCTATCTTCTTTGGTCTAAAATGCAAGCAGTTACAATTTTTAGATGAACTGAGGTGACTGTAGACATCTTTCTAGTTTTCTTCTTTTATGATCTTGGGAGCTAGAGCTGATAAAACATAATATTATTCTCTCTAACCCTAGTATTAGGGTCAGTAAGCTAGCTTAGCAGGTAAAGGAGCTTGCTGTGTAAGGCTGATGACTGAGTTTGGTCCCTGGTACCCATAGTGGAAACAGAAAGCCACCCCAAAAGGTGTACTGACTTCTGCACATATGCTGTGGCATGTACGTGAGCACACGTATGTGCGTGCATACACACACACGCACAAATAAAAATTAAATGTAAATTGTCCTAAATAACAAACCTATTAAGAAAAATTCCCAATTTTGACTTAAAAATCAAAGAAATATATATATACAGAAAAATATCAATATGTACTGTGCTACTTTGAATCTTTCCATGCCATTTTCTCGGGAAGGAGTCGGTGTGTTTAAACCTGCTATCCTCAGGTTTGCAGGCCATCACTTTACCCGCTGTCTCTGTCTGCCCCACTCTCCCAGGTCCCCTCTCCTCCCCCCTTTGCCTTTTCCTTCTTGTGAGTCATGTATGTTGTATTATTTTTTCTTTTTTTTTAAACTTTTAATTGATTTTATTGAGCTCTACATTTTTCTCTGCTTCCCTCCCTGCCTCTCTCCTCCCCTTCAACTCTCTCCCATGGTCCCCATGCTCCCAATTTACTCAGGAGATCTTGTCTTTGTCTACTTCCCATGTAGATTAGATCCATGTATGTCTCTCTTAGGATCCTCATTGTTGTCTAGGTTCTCTGGGATTGTGGATTGTAGGCTGGTTTTCTTTGCTTTATGTCTAAAAGCCACTTATGAGTGAGTACATATGATATTTGTCTTTTTGGGTCTGGGTTACTGGTGTAGGAGGGGCCTTCTGTATTTGGGTTGCTTTTATTGGTTAATAAAGAAACTGCCTTGGCCTTCTGATAGGGCAGGACATAGATAGACAGGATAAAGAGAACAGAATACTGGGAAGGGGACAGAGCCAGAGAGAGCCGCCCGCCATGAAGACACGCTGAATCTTTCCCGGTAAGCCATGACTCGTGGTGACACACAGATTATTAGAAATGGGTTAAACAAATATGTGAGAGTTAGCCAATAAGAGGCTAGAGCTAATGGGCCAGGCAGTACTTAAATAAATACAGTTTCCATGTAATTATTTCGGGTACACACCGGGAGCCGGGTGGCACAAGGGGCCCTGCGCCGGGAACCAGGCGCTGGGAACGCAGCCCGAGCCCCTCATTACAACAGGTTACCTCACTCAATATGATGTTTCCTAGATCCATCCATTTGCCTGCAAATTTCAAGATGTCATTTTTTTTTCTGCTGTGTAGTACTCCATTGTGCAAATGTACCACATTTTCCTTATCCATTTAGGTCGAACAACCTAGATAGGTTCTGGCTATGATGTATTATTTTTTTTCTAATTGCCATGGATCTACCAAAGTCTCAAAATACCTAACTTGTTTCCTTGTCAATTCAAAAGCCTCAAAATAGTTTCACTTAGCCCATTTCTAAGCTTTTTTGCATCCACTCTCTGTCCTAAGTACACTATTCCCCAAGAAGAGCGTGTTAACGTGCATAGCGGGTCAGTATCTCTGAGGGCAGGGCCTTACTTTCCTCCTGTTTTACCGTTGTTCATCCTGTCCTCACACTCCAACGTTCCCTCTTGAATCAGTTTTCTTTTGTCTTCAGAAGACACTAGCCTGTCCTTTAGGGTAGATTGTTGGATGTTTTATTTATTCATTACTTTAAAATTTTTAACCAGATTCTTTGCTCTAAGAAAGTTCCTACTGGGCATAAAATTCTAAGCCGGCCGTGTCTTGCAGGGCTTTTCAGGGGGTTATCCTGTTGTCTTTGGTGGTCAAGCGTCTCTGTTGAGAAGTCAGTTATGTGCCTACTTCCTGTATCTTTAAGAGTAAACCCTCTCTTTGTCCCTGCCTTTTTGATTTTTATCTGTTTTTCACTGGCGACAGTTTTATGATGAGCACCTTGATGTGGCTTCTCTTCATTCATCCCTCTTGGAATTTAGTGCTTCTTGCATCTGAGACTTGAAGTCAGTTTAGGAACGGTGTCAGCCATTCTCTCCTGCAGTACCGCCCTTACTCACTTTCTCTCTCCTCCTCACAGTCCCAGTCTATACATGTTAGACATTTTCTTTAACTGTACCTCCAGCGTCTCTTTTTTTTTTTTTGTAGTTTTTCGTCTGGTGTCTTGCTTCTTAATGCTGTATTTTTTAAAAATCTGATTTATTATTTATTTACCGAGAAAGGCTCATACTAAGTAGCCCTGGCTGGCCTGAAACTGCCTAGGAAGATCAGACTGGCCTTGAACTCACAGAAGCCTGGCTGTCTCTGCCTCCCGAGTGTTGGGATTAAAGTGTGTGCCAGCACTCCTATTTTTGATTATTTTTTTAAAAGATCAGTCTCTTGGTTGGTCATCCTGCCTCAGGTTGCATCTGTTAAAAGTCAACTTTGGAATCTTAGTCCAAGGTGTTATGATGTTGCTATTTGTTTCTTTTAAGAAAACATACCACCAGAGGGTGATGGCACACACTTTTAATCCCAGTACTTGGGAGGCGGAGGTGGGTGGATCTCTGTGAGTTCGAGTCCAGCCTGGTCTACATGAGTGAGTTCCAGGACAGCCAGAGCTATTACACAGAGAAACTCAAAAACAGAAAACCCCAACAACAATAGCAAACATTCAACCAACTGTCCCCCCCCCCACAATATGGTTACTCTGTTGCTTGTTCTTACCAAAAAAAAAAAAAAAATCAAACCAAACCAAACCAAAAAACCAACAACTCCAATTTGTCTTTTAGCCCTTTAAATATGGTATGGCATAGTTTAACAATAGTCTGGTAACTCTAATGTATCTGAAGCTCCACTGTCTCTATTTTCAGATGTTTCTAGTCTAGGAACATTTGGTAACATTGTCTCCCTTTATCTGGCAGTTATGTTCGAGATCCCATCTTTGCATACTGCATCCTAAAATACTCTGAGGCCTAGGATGATGCCATATTCCACCGAATACTGTTTGCTTCTGCTGGGCACCTGGGCACAGTAGCAACATGGGAGCACCTTAATTCAAGACGATTTGAAATAGAGAAGTGGCCCTTGCAGGAGTCCAGATGTGGCCTTCAGAGTCTCACCCAGTGCCAGTGGAGGGGTTTATCATACCCACTGGCTCTGGGTTCCAATTCCGTCCTCTACCAGACTATTGTCAAGAGTCCCGCTAAGCTCTTGGGTGCCTGGTCAGAACTGATAGTCCCTTCTATAGAACTCGGCTATAACATGCTTCCCACGCCCTCTCCACCCCATGGGCCTTATTGCATCCCCAGACCCTGATCTAACATCATTTCATCATCTCATTAGTTCTGTAGAGCCTTCAATGCCATGGTCAGCACGTGTTGCTAGCTTTCTAGTTGTCTTCAGCAGAAAGCTGGGCCTTTAAGGTACAGGCAGGCTCTTCTAAGTCAGTTATTTGCTTACAGCAAAAAGCAAGGTAACTAACATAGTATGTTGTGCCTGTGGGCTCTGGGGTCAGAGCAGGGTCTGAGTTCACATCCAAGCAGGAGTCTGACTGCTCTTGCCACATATGTTACTGGTACAGGGCTGCATTCCTTTGGTTTCTCTTCGCCTCAGTTTTCTCAGCCATAAAATATAGATAAGAGACGCTACTTCCAGGTTTCATTTAAAGACGTCCAAGTGAACAGGCCAAGTGTCTGCTTTAGGACTTGGCGCATGCTACAAATTTGGGAAGCATCTGTCATCGTCATTATTATCACTTGTCTTGAATTTCTCAAATCCTCCCATTTTCCTCCTTCCCTCTGCTATTACAGATCTCTAGGCTATCACTCTCATGGCCTCCTATTTCCTGTCTCCCTTCCCCGTCACAAAGAGAGGAGATTCTGAGGTTGCTGTGCCATCGAAGTCCTTGTGTGACTTTCCATGTCCCTCACGGTACACTTCCCGTTGGCTGCTCCTCTAGGTTTGTCACCTTCTCCCAGGAAAGGAATGAGTTACTTCTCAGTCCTAAAAGGCACTAAGCCTGCTTTTGTCACTGGGCCTCTCCCATGATCCCTTGCCTCCACTGGCCCATTTTCACCCAGTTACTTGCAACTACAGGTCGGGGGTTAGACGCAATACCCACAGGGACAGCCACTCCATAGCATGTAATGCCTTCCATGGTCACTGCAGATCATGGCTCACCATGGTATGATACATACAGCAGCTGCCTGTAACCATCTTCAAACCACACACACAAGAGAGAGGGCGGTCCCACTTAACTGCCACATATTCAGTATCTAGTACATTGCCCGACACATTGGTGACATCTAGCACACATTTGTCAAATGAACAAATGACTAAATGATCCATGAACAGCGGTCAATGGAATTACAGACAAAGCAGAACCCCAGGCCTGACTTCAACTGCCATTTCGCGGGATTGTCTGTAACCAGTGTTCCTACTGACTTCCTTTGTAATTGTTCTATTTCCATTCCTGGCACAGGGCTCTCCGAAAACCTGTAAATATTGTGTTTACTAATTGCTTATCTGCACCTTAATCACACAGTGGTTTTATTATTATTATTATCATCATTACTGTTATTATTGATGGTGATAAATAAAACAGCATAAAAGTATTTGCAGAAAAAAAAACCCAATTGTGTGATTTAGAATTTTTAATTACTATGAGTTGGGGGTTTGTAACAAGTATTCTGTTTGAGGATGGATTATCCTCAGTGTCACCCCAATGGGTTTGGTATCTAAATGCTCCATATTGTAATTTACACCCTAAGGGGCCCACCACACTCAGAAAACCATCAAGTCTTACAGCTATCTGGTTCCGATCAGCAACGTGTTCTCCAAATGAATGCATTTCAATTAAAGGATGAATTTACCAGAGTAAATGTGAGGTGTGTATTTTGTGAATTATGGCTCTAACTTTGAATGAAAACAAAACAACAAACATTTTCTGAATGCCTATGATATGGCAGGCATTGAAGATAAGACAAAGAGGAAGGAGACGGGGCCCCACCTCCAAGGAGACCAGTGGCTTGCTGGGGGAGGAAGTGGCACAAAAGGCAAGTACTGCAAAGGGCACTCAAGCCAAGGGACACAGTTTTATTCCCTGCTTATGAGAAACACCAGCTAGATGTTTTTAATGGCTTGCCTTTTTCTTCTCCATCGTTCCAGGCATAGATATGGATTTTGCTGCCTTTTGTATGGATACCAAAGAGTGACATTTTGGACCAGTTACTGAAAATCTCTTGTTTGCCCCCTGCTCCCCACCCCTTTTCCTACCTCGGTCAATTCAAATTACCTGGGGGAAAGAAGAGTGTTTAAGAATCTAAATGACTGAGGAGATAAATTGGGCCATGGCAGTTCACATGAGGACAGAGCCTTGCTCACTTAAGAAATGAGCCCAGAGTCCTCTAATGGAGCTTGGCTGGCAAAATACTTGCTGGGGACTCGAGTTTGGATCCCCAGCACCCACAAATAAGCTGAATGAGGTGGTGGTGAACATCTGCAACCCCAGCATTGGGTAGGGTACAGGGCCAAGACAGGATGATCCCTAGGGATTACTAGCCAGCTAATCTCACCGCATTGGTGAGCTCCAGGTTCAGTGAGGAACTTTTTCAAAAAATAAGTTAGATAGCAACAGAAGACACTGTTGTCAACCTTAAGCCTTCACACATATATACATGAGTATCCACACACATGCATACACGTGAACACATACACATGTGTATCATATACACCCAGACATATGCATATGTGTGCATGCACATGCAAGAATGAGATACTGACGACAGAGATAGAATGAGATTTGATTTCAGATAGTCAATTAAAATGACCTTTCCATTTGGCTAAAGATTGAAATGTTGGAACAGATTGTATGATCCTTGTACTTCTCAGGAGCTGCTCATGCCCACGCTGCCCCCCCCCCCATTCCTTTTGGTGCCCCATAAAGAACAGACAGAGGAGAGATTCTTGTGTGGGGGTCAGAGTGACTTTCTTTCAGATCATTGGTCCATCTCAACTTCCTGTGTCCTCTGGGCAGTTTGCTGGCCCTCTCTGGGTCATGGGCTCCTTATCTGGAGAGGGGCCTTGCTCTGCTGTGATTTGAATGTCGGGACATCTTCAAAGTCCCTGTGCTGGAAAAAAAGATTCCCAGTGTGAAGGAATTAGGAGGTGGGGTGTTTGGGAGGTAAATAGGTCATGAGAGTGGCGACTTCATAATCAGATTAGTGTCCTTACAAGGAGCTGAAAAGCCCAAAGGCCACCACTTCTGCTGAGGACACAGGAAGCCACCAATGTCCAAGAACCAGGAAGCGGCCCTCACAGACACTAAACCTTTTGGCATCTTGATTTTGGACATTTATGCTCTTTGGGAACCACCCAGTTTGTGGAATTTTGTTATAGCAACTATAAGGGATTGAGACATGCCCTAAGGACTTTGGGAGCTTCTAAGATACTATGATAGTGCTGGCCTTTGGGGTCAGAAGGTGACAGGCTTCTTTCTTGGCTGACATGCCCGTAAGTTGCCTGCTTTCTACCCACCTGTACCCCTAGAAGTGACTCTCCCCTTGTCTCTGCTCTCATTTCAGCTTAGCTTTAGAAGAACTACTCTGATAAAAACCATCTCACACCAAGCTGTGAAGGATTTGTTCCCTCCGGAGGTTAAGACTGCTAATTGCGTTTTATAAGAAAAGGAATTTCATAAAGCGAACCTTTAATTGTTAAATTGCTCAGGATGAAGACTGAATTTTGAGCCTCTCCCTCAAGACACTTGCAAGCAGAGCCTCAAACTGTGTCTCAGATCTCCTAGCTATGGGCAATTGAGAATCAGCTGTCAGAGAAGGCATGGGGCAGAGGGGGCCACAGGAAGGCACTCACAGTCACACAAGGAACTTTTCAATATGACATCAAGAGGCCCCTTCACCTCCATCAGAGCTGCCAGGGGAAGGACTCCCAGCCTCCCTGAACATTGCTCTGTGAAAGGTTCCATTCTGGGTAGGAAGGACAGCTCTGTTGGCAGCACCTTTGTGACTAAGGACTTTGGGGGCCTGGGAATGTAGCTCAGTGCCTGCTTAGCAGATGTTTTGGGTTCAATATCTAGCAACTGAAAAAAAAAAGAGGGAGTGGCTGGGGAGATAGGTCAATCTATCGAGAAATTGCTTTACAAGCACAAAGTCTCCAGTTCGATCCCCAGAACCCATACAAAAGTATGAGCATTGGGCACAGGCTTGTCACCCTAGTGCTTGGGAGTTGGACACAGGTGGGTCCCTGGGGCTTGATGGCTGGGCAGCTTGGCTTACCCTGGCAAGCCTCAGATGCTTGCAAGAGACCTTGTTTCCCAACAAAGCAACTGTACCTAAGTAATGGCACTGAGGTTGTCACTCTGACCTCTACATGCACACACCCGTGCACTCACGTTGTCACGAATATGCACAACTATACAGACCTAACACACAGAAAAGAATATTTTAGAATCAGCCATTCTCTCACTCTCCCCCACCCGTTCAGAAGTTGGCTGTCACTCCCATATGCTCAAATTTTTCTTTTATGAAAGATTTGCAGTTTGCTGAAGATGGGGAAGGTTCTGCAATGCTACAGTACCAAACAGACAGAAGATATAACTCCTGCTTCCATTATAATCCTCTTTCTTCAGGCCCAGAGGCTAGGATGTGTGTCAATTTTCATGGGCAGTTTAATCAGTAAGGATTTACATGTTCTGCAAATAGGGCCAAATCTATTCCTTACCTCAACAGAAAAACTGAAGGAGGAAGGAACAAGATTCTTTTGTCTCATCCCTCACAGCACAGTGCCCGGTAGGGATCCAGGACCCCTCCCTGTTTTGTGGAGGTCTGGCCTGGTTCCTCTGGGGACCGCCTATAGCAATGAGAACAAGCCTAGAGTAGAAGTCACCCAATGGGGAACAGAGTTATGCTCCTGTCCACGTGCGTGGGGACTTAATCCAAGGGTCTTACAGAGTGGCACTCTGAGAGGCCAAGTCAGGCCTCATTCCAGAAAATTGGGGCGAGTGAGTCAATGAGGGTGTCTGACTGACCAACCCACAGGGTCTTCTCATAGCTCCATCAAAGGGGTCTGGCCTTTGTCCTGCCGTTGGTGAGAGGATATTTGCTCACTAGGCTCTGAATGCCGCCTGGGTGAGGACGGAGGGCACGCGTAAGCCATGACAGTCAGTCATGGAGTAGAAAGAAGGCTGCTTGGGAGAGAAGAGTGGTGTCCCCTGGGGTCTCAGAGGCCTAGAGTAGAATTTATACATAGTTCTAGCCTCTCTTGTGCGTTCCCATTTCTGCTTCTTGCTCTCTCTCTCTCTCTCTCTCTCTCTCTCTCTCTCTCTCTCTCTCTCTCTCTCTCTCACACACACACACACACACACACACACACACACACACACGAGCCAAATGCCCCAAAGTGACTTGGGCTTTCTATTTGGTGGTTGGACATTAGTGCTTCCAGGGCTTGAGGCCTCAGGGTACATTCAGTGTCAGAACCAGAAGGAACAGGTCCCACTGTCCACCTCCAGGGCTCCTGCTGATGCCTGGAAGGGATGCTGTCTCCCGTGAAATGTGCCACTTTTATCACATCAATTCTTTTCTCCGGTGACACTCGTGTCCCAGTGGGACCACTTATCAGCAAGCCCTGTTACCAGCAGCACCTGCCTTCGTCTGGAGAGCAGGAATTATCTTCTAGCTGTCCAGGCATCCTTGGTACAGGCAATTCAAGCTGGACAGCGATGGAGTCCCCTCTGGGGCTATGCTGGCCTTGGGTACTGAGGACCAGGCCACATTACGACTATCCTTCACATGCCCAGGCCTGGGCGTATGGAACTGACTCCATGGCTCAGCAGCTACCTCATCATAAGTCCCCTGGATGCCTCTGGGCACAGTCCTCTTGGAGGGAGGACAGGAACAATTTAGGTGGCCAGGGAGACCCCAGAAGCTCTGTGGTAAGCCAAATGTGCACACCCTTTCCTTCTGGAAGGTGTGTGAATCTGCATCATAACCAGACAGGGATGGGCACAAGGATCCCTGGCCTAGAAGGGGATGAGTTGATTTTTGAGTCAGTTTGTGCCTTCCGTGGGTGCCAGCACCAGAGGGGAGAGTCTTCCTGGCCTGGCTCCTCTACCCCCTTTAAAGAACATCAGCTCTTTAGAGTTCTTGTTCTAAATGCCCAGTGCCTTCCAAGAGGTCTGGGCTCAGAGCCCACCTGCAAAGCAAAGCTGGGCAGAAGACCCCAGGGCTCTTGTAGTTCTAGGGTCCAATATTCTTGTCCCTAGATGGAGAACTCAAAGCCAACCAGAGGTCTCTGAGAACTCAATAGTTCTGAGCTAGGCTGTCCTTCATGATCCATAACCTTGATTGCTATTGGACAAACACTCTCTGTCCCAGCTTTCAATATATATAGCCCAGAGAGCTCCTTGGTGGCTGGTGAGGGGAAGGGTCTAGCCAATCCTCAGGGGATAAGTAGGATTTACTGGCAGAGGCCTCACCTCTGACACATTCCCTGGCCTCATTAGCCATAGAAATGGCTGTAGGCTGGGTCTACCCATGGTTCTAGGGTTCTGGGAATTGTGGCCAGCTTTCTGCAACCTTGGACTGGCTTTATCAATCCTTTGTGTAAGCCTTGAGGGAGGGACTCAGTCACCACCTTGTGGAAAGGCTCTGTCTTCGTCTGTGACCTGACCTGAGTCCCGACTCCCTACCATCAGGTCAGGCATGGGGCAGCTGTCTCCACACTCAGCGGCTTATTTCCAACTTGGCAGAAGCCGCAGTGCCTCTCCTTGGAAATCAGAGGGTTTCAGCCACTGCAGAATCACTGGCAAGCCCAAGCTGGTCCAGGCTGGGAAGACAGCTCTCAATTACCAGCCGTTCTGAGTCAATGGACTGCCCCATCCTCCTTCCCAAGCTGAGCCCTGGGAACCCCACGAGACCCAGCCTCATACTCTTCCCTCCAGAAACCAGACCCCCGGGAGGAAAGAAGCCAGTGTCTAAATACACATTTTCACTTAGGATAGCTGTCTGGACCTATCTCTTGTTTTTAGCACTGGTGGCTTCTTAAAGGCATTCCACTGACCTCACGTGGGATCCAGGACAGCAGGAGGAGGGGCCTGGGAGGTTGGGTGGACTCGCTGACTCAGGCAGAGTCTTCAGCTGTCCAGGACAGGCGGTCTTCAGGCCATGAGTAGCCATGGCCACTGCTGTTACTAAGAAAAGCTCAAGGATAAAGACAGCGCATGCCTGCTGTGCACAGGCCCTGAGGCTGGGGGAGAAAAGCTCAAGGATAAAGACAGCACGCACCTGCTGTGCACAGGCCCTGAGGCTGCGGGAAGGGGATGACACAGGAGATCCTTGAGACTCAGGAACGATGTCATGTCTTACTGACTGGGTGCACAGCTGTCCCCTAGTCTGTCAGGACAAAGAGGCCCTTAGCTCTGGTGGCCTTCAATTGTGGGGGCATAGGGAACAGAATGGCAAGCCTTTGGGGGCCCCTAGAACAAGGGTCACTTTGTTCATTCTTTACAGAGGACCAGGAACACATTTGGGGTTCCTTGCTCTAGTCCCTTAATTTAATCTTTTTTTCTAGGATGTCAGCATGGCCACTGGATTCATTCCTCTCCATTTACCCTCCTCTGGCTACAGGGTCTCGGGAGCTTCATGCAGTGCCTTACATGGAAGCAGAGGCTATTAACTGAGCCCCATACACATCCTAGACTCCGGAGGTCTTGAAGCACAAGAAGCATGATTCCATAGAAAAGCGTCCCCTGTCTCCCAGGTTAGACCAAACCAGCTAGTGTGGTGGATCAGCATAAGACACTGACTACTGAGATGGTTTAGTGGGGCCGGCACATTCATGCTTTCTACAGCCTGTCTTAGAGTTCAGAGTATCCCTACATGGTCTCATCTGTTCTTGTTCCAGAACCACAGGAAGTGGGGAAAGTGGGTCAGCAATCACAGACTCTGGCTGGGTCCTCAACTCCCACCCTGGGGCCCAAAGTGCTGTCATCTTAGACAGGGATCTGAGAGTCCCTCAATATCACAAACACGGCTTATTAAAACCCAAAATGTGTATGCTTTCCTGTGGCAAACAGAGATTGGGAGCTGGAATATACATACATACATATATATATATATATACACATACACATATACATACATATACACACATATGTGTACACACACATATCCATCCATACACGCATACATATATACACACATACACACATATATACACACATGCGTATACACATACACATACACACACATATATATACATACACATATATACACACATATGTGTATACACATACATGCATATATACACATATGTGCATACATACATACATACACACACATACATACATACATATGCTATCACTGGGCAGGACTTTCCTCTCTTAGAGCTTACAGTAGTTTCGGATCTGCTATGGGTAGACAGTGATGGCCACCATATAGTCATTACTATTCTTAGTAGAAGTGGTTGGGGGCATTGGTGCTTTCTACCAGTTGACTTAGGGCAAGCTGATCTGACAGCGGGTGTACCTCATGGGAGCGAGGTCTCTCTCCATCCTCCTACAAGTTTCCTTCTTTCTGGGCACACGTCTCCTATCCAGAGAACCCTACTTAAGAAGGGTCCCCTGTGCCTTAACTGGGGGTTGAGAAAGGCTATTTAATTCCAGGGACAAAACTGCACCATAGCCAGGCAGGGAGGTGGAACTGTACCTCCTTGGTTAGAAGGCCCCGGAGCGTGCCAGCAGGGTGTGGAGGCTCAGCCTTGAAATTTGGCTGACAAAGATGCTCATTAGACCAGAGAACTGAACCATTAGCTCAGGTTGGAAGATCAAGGCATTTTAGCTCCAGGAGCGGAGTCCCTAAGCCTCTAGAGCTCTCCCTCTCTCTCCACGCCATGCTTTCCCAATGATGTTAGTTAATACGGGCCAGTCCAAATAACCTTGTCTCCTCCCTACATCCATGCCTATAAAAGGACACTATGTTATCCCAATGGCCCATAATTCATCACGCTGAATTCCCCTCCATCTGGAGGCTTACACAACTGTTGAAAAGTTGTCACTATAACCTATTGTCATTGCAACCTTTTATGAACTAGCCTACATTTTTATGTCAAAAATTTATCTTAATGGCCTCACAGCTCTTACCTCCAATTATTCCAGTGCCATCGACCTTCCAGCTCAGGCTGCCTTCCAGCTAAGATGGGAGAACAAATTCCGTCTTCAGCTCTCCCCAACCCCTACCTAAAACAGGAGACACCCTCCAGGTGAGCGTGGTGCCTTGCCTGAAATGGAACATGCATGCCGACCGTAAGGGGGAATGGCACCTTCGGGTGACCCAGAAGGAAGGCCACGGAATGAGGCACCGGGGCAGCTAAGGCTGAATGCAGAGCTGCGCTAGGCAGCTGCCACACAGAAGGAAGGACAGAGGAAGACACGGAACCTAGATACCAGGTACAAAGGCTAGGCTTCTGTTTCTTTCATTTTAAGAGGACAGCCAGGAAGACAGACACTCCCTAGCCCAGGATGGAGATGCCAGTGGTAAAAAGCAGGCCTACACACAAAGCGGAGTTCCAGTACTCATACTTAGAAGTCATTTGCTTTTCCAAAACACATTGTCTGTGTCCATGTACACGCGTATGGAGCCAAGCATATAAGCAATCATAATTATTTGTCATAATGTAAAATCAATGGTGACTGTTAAATATAACGACTATTTACAATGTGATGTGTAAATGTTATCCTTGATATCTTAAACATATCTGAAATATTTTATATATGTATATACACACACACACACACACACATACACATATATACCTAAAAGATATTTTATTGCTTTAGGAGTCAAGGAAAATTGAAAAGGTGGCTAAAGAAGCAGACACTTCCTCCCAAGCCTTGTCCTCTGCTAGTTCTGACGGGAAAGGCCCTGGCTGCCTCATTTGAAGAGCTCCTTGACTTTTTTTTTACAGCTCCTGTGAAGTCCATTTTATTTTCTTCACTTAATAGGAAATGAAAGGTGGACAAGAATACACTGAAAGACCAAGGCAAAGGAAGGGGGTACCCGTGGCCCCGAACCTGTTCTAGAGGGCCAGGCTAGAGTCCTTGCTGCTAACTTTACCGTTCTTTGAAATGAAAGCCAGTGTTGCCCACTTCTCTTGCCTCCACCTGCTCCAGAGTCTCACTTCAGGAATGAGCATTCCTGGAACAGGAAAGAACATTTGGGATAAGAGCCAAGGTTTCTTAGGACCTTAACTCTAAGCAAGCTGGGTGGTGGATGGTGTCAGCTCCTGAGGGGTGCCATGCCACATTTGGCTTCTCCACGCCCATGCTCCCTGTCCCCCTTCCTGTCCCATGATTCATCAGACACAAGATGGCAGTTTGGAATTTGTGAGCCCAAGTTCAAGATTAGTCATTTTGATCCACCAGGCTCCCCAGACTCTTACTGGAAGGAGGGCAGCCCAGGTGCTCAGAACGATGAGAAGCCCCAGTTAATATGGGTGTGAGAACACAAGCCTATTATTAGCTTAGCAAGTAGGAGGCTGAGGCAGGAGGATCTTGAGAGCAAAGCCAGCCTGGATTACATGATGGGACCTGTCTAAAATACCAAAACAAATGCCTCGTATGGATTTGCAAGCTGGTGTTCGCATGGGAGACCCGAGTCATCCCTGCTGCAGGCCCTGTTCTGATCTGACCTCAGTGAGAGACAATGAGCTTTTTTCTGTGACCGTGTGGTGAAGACGGTTCCCACATAGCCATCCCTGGCTGCAGAGGCACTGTGCATCCTGGGATGTGGGTACAAGCAAGCAAGGGCTATCCGTGCCTGTGCATGGCATGTGTGAGTATGTGTGTGTGCTCTTCCAGTAAAATGACACTCGTATTTTTACTTTTGCTTTTGGCCAGGACTTGACTCTGTCTCAGAACAGGCTAGACCCGAGTTCAAAATCTTGCAAGGGCACTTACTTTGCAAATGATCTGTTTTAAAAACAAAACAAAACAAAACAAACCCCTGAAAACCAAACTTCCCTAACCCTCAGTTTTTCATCTTAAAACAGCGATGACAGCAACCTGGCCCACAGGATTTGATGCAGATATGTGCAAGGCACTTACTCACACCTGGCAGGTCGTACAGATTCAACAAATGCTCACCACTATCACCGCCACTCTTATTTATAGCCTCGCTGCACAAGCTGGTGCTAATCATTGCCGCTGATGCTCTTTCCGGATCCGTGTCCTTTGGAGGGGCCCAGCCTCATTTCTTGCCAACTCGAGGGAAGGACTATTGCAGAGGGGGGACAAAGCCCTGAACTGACTGCTGGAAGGAAGCAGGAAGAAGACTCCGGTCTGCGGAAGAGAATCTACTGGGTGGTGGTGGTGCCTCCATTTCCCGGTCCATATTTGTATTTGTATTTATATTTCAGGTCAGGGCTGGATTGGCCTTTGTAGATACTCGTTTTAGAAGTGGGTAATGGGTCACAGTGAGTTTGAGACCTGACCTGGAAGAGTTTCAGGGCTGTGGCTCTCCATCCTTGGCCTTCCCCTATGGGGGCTTCCTTGTGTTAGGCCTAAATTCCTCCAGGAATTTTGAGCCCCAGTCCTTTCCCCCTTATTCCCTTATGTAGTCTCAGCCTCTCTCATGAGGTGAGGGGATACCCTCTTCTCCCGCTCACTTGGTGGGCTTCTTTCCAGCCACCCTGCTATCCTCCAGCACCTCTGTCTCCCTCGGAGTCTTTGCCTTCCCAGCTTCCATCAGGATAATGGTGATGTTTGCCAGAGCTATCAGCATTAGTGATAGGTGGCTTTATCCTGCTCCCTGACCTTTGCTGTGTCTTGTCTATTTTCATGGCAGGATTGCAGGGTCCTTGAGGAGCTGGGCAGAGTGACAAAAATAGTTCCTACTTGAGAGTGGTGACATCAACCCCCTCGTCTGATCTACAGGGAAGATGGCCAACAGATGCCTGATTGCATCTTTTTTTACAAGCATCTCCTGACTACTTTAAATCTGCATCTGGGCGTCACAAAGGTCCCGTCTCCCCAAAGCAGAATCCCTGAACAATGCAGTGAGCGGTCCAGCTCTCAAAGATATTTTACTTCCTGCTTCAGCGGGAAGAGACTTTGCCCTTAGCTCTGCTTGTTTCTAAAGACAGCCCAGAGACTTCCTGTGTCCCCAGGCTCCTAGATGGTTGATCCGGTCCACGAGTGCCTCTTATGTCAGTGCCAAGGTAAGAAGGCAGGAAAGCAGAAAAAGGAGTGAAGTGTGCTCCTGAAATTTCCTCTTTCTTTATGTCCTTCTGGGGTGCTGGCTTCCGAGACAAGTCTCGCTGTTGTGTGTGGGAGACACTTTGCCCCCTGTGGACTCTTCTCACCTCCTTCATTCGGAAGGAGATGCCCAATGGCAGTGTGCTTCCCTGAAAGCATCTACTAACACATCTATCTCATCTTTTCTGAGATGCAGAGGGATGACTCAGTGTGAGGAGGCCTGTGTTCTGTTTATATGTAAGCTCTGGTGTGTTCAAGGACAGTGTGGTACAGCCCTTGATAGGTTCCCAGGAGGCTGCCAGCAACTCTGTCTGCTCCTCTCTGACACCAGCATGCTGATGTTTCATGCTCCTCATCCTCTCCCTCGGGACACAGCTACCAGGAAACAGGACCTCTGCTTGGAGACTGAGTCTCTTGGGGCTGATTGGTAACTGGAGGCTGGAGGAGGACCTAAGAAAACCTCTGTAGAGCAAAGTTGGTGTCATTTAAATATAACATGGTTTTAATCTGATATTAGCCCTAAGGAACAGCTTCTTGAGTGTGTCCCAAAGCCCAGGGAGTGCCCTGGTACCCTGCAACAGGCCCCCTGCCTGGCTGGTGGGGGAGGGCATTTTATTATCCATATAGCACAGTTCAAACCATCAGTCAGCTTTGCTTCTCCATGGCAACCACAAACAGTCTGAATGTTCCAGAGGCTATGCTGGCAGCAGACATAGACTCAGTGGCATGAAACGATGTCCTCACGACAAACATTGTCAAGTATGCAAACATCTCACTGTTGCTTCTGGGATGAAGTTACCCCAGGAAAGTCACGTGTAGGCGAGGAAGGCGACTGACGGTCAGGGAGTCACCATATGGTTTGGGCACGATCTTGGCATGATTCGAGAGCTCACCACTTGCTGTTATGATGACTTTCCCAACAGAGATGAAATGGGAAGGTGGAGTGGGAAGGAATGGAGATGCCATAGCAGAGGGGAGCTCCATGACGGAAGAACTTAGAGCTTTTAAATGACTTGAGTGTATCCGAATGCATCACCTGCGTCGGGTGACATTGGCCTGCTTTTTTTTTTTCTAGGCATTCGCCAGCAAACCAAAGTTATGGAAAGTGATGGCCAGAGGAGGCTGACAGACAGAGTCCACCAGGACACACCAAACACTCCATCTCTGTTGTGGTAAACGATGACTTTAATTTACAAAGCAGATGAATACTAAATCTTCATGAAATTAAAAACTATATTATTTATGTGAGCGGAAACGGAAAACGTTCTCTAGCTAGCAGCAATGCTGCTTTGTGGGAGGGACACTAAAATAATTAAAACCACCCGTGCTTTAGTAATAAATAATGATAATAAATAAATGTCCTGACCTTAAGCGAAAATATAAAATTAAAACCCATTTGGTATGTAAATTCATTCAGGATGCTAGCAAGGCTCCCAGCCTAAGATGGTGTGGAATGGCGGGAGCGTTCACTACATGAATTTTGAAAGGAAAGTCAAAGAACAACAGCATTCTGTGTGTACCGACTCATTATTCTACTTTAATTCTGTCTAATGCTGTGTGGAACCTCGAGGCTGGGACATTAATTTCCTGCATTTTCTGTTCCACCAATTCCTCATGGAGAGCAGCAGGAGAAACTTCACTCCTGGAGGCGGAACTCAGGGGAGGCCTGAATATGGCAGGAGAGGCAGGCAGAGAAGGGGCGGTTGGAAGGCAATTCTGACATGTTTACAGAGACAAGAGGAAAAGGCATTGGCATAGCCCGGCAGGGCGCTGGCTGCTGTGAACTCTGGAGGGCTTGGAATACCAACCACCCAGGTGGAATGAAACATCTCTGGCCTTGGGTTCAGGGCAGGAAGTCGAAGGCCAGCCTTGATTTCAGGAAAATGGCAATCAGTTCCGGAAGGAGACGCCCCCACCACTGACAGCTGAGTGTTGCCCGGTGAAACTGCTAGGCACTCCAAGGAGCCTGCTCCTAAAGCTCCACCCACTCCAAGGAGCCTGCTCCTAAAGCTCCACCCACTCCAAGGAGCCTGCTCCTAAAGCTCCACCCACTCCAAGGAGCCTGCTCCTAAAGCTCCACCCACTCCAGGTCAGGCCAGTCTAGTAAGTTACAGGACGGGTGCCTGGTGGGCAAGCTCAGACCTTGCCAGAGCCTCTGTCTGACGCGTTCGCCAGCAGCTTCTCCAGGGGCTGCTGTCCATAGCCTTTCAGTTCAGTCACGACGACCTTGTGAGGGAAGGTGGAGATGGTGATTCTTTCCAGTCAGGGAAACCGAGGCACTGAGCCCACAGTTGAAGAAGTGGCAGAGAAGGCATCGGAGTCTTGTGCCAGGCCAGGGTTCCCCACAGTCAGAGACTTCTAAAGTGAGGCTGGGGGACCCTGAAAGGAAAGCTTGTGGGCAGTTAAGTACCTGAGTGTACGTCTCAGGTGCAGCCTGGTTCTTCTGTTCCTTAAATTTAAACCAAGCATCCTTCCTAGAATTCAGTGTTTCTAAGCTAAGTAGAAAATACAGCCCATGGAGCCCTTTGCAATTGTGTTTCAGAGTCTGAGTTTTGATTCAACTTAAGGTATTAGGCCATAGCATCAAGAAGGGGCTGACGCACCCCGATATCTGGATAACTCTGTTAGTTGTTAAATCCCAACCTGACTTCTCACCTTGGCATCTCTATCTTCTTTATCTGGTTAATTTTTCATCTTCCTGTCCTTTCTTATATTTTTCAGATTTGTTTTTATTTAAAAATTATATGTATATGTGTGTATGTTCTATTGTGAGTGCAAGAGCCTCCCGGAGTCCAGAAGAGGGCATTGGGTCTTCCAGAACTGGAGTTACAGGTAGCCATGAGCCACTCGATGTCAGTGCTGGGGTCTGAACTGGGTCCTTTGCAATAGCCTATGGACTTTTAACCAGTCTTGACATTTGTTTTTTATTTTTAAGATCATAACTGTCTTTAACACTACTTTTGGGTATATATTCAAAGGATGCTCAATCATGACACAAGGGCATGTGCTCAACTATGTTCATAGCAGCATTGTTTGTCATAGCCAGAACCTGGAAACAACCTAAATGCCCCTCGACCGAAGAATGGATAATGAAAATGTGGTACATTTACACAGTGGAGTACTACACAGCAGAAAAAAAACCTGACATCTTGAATTTTGTAGGCAAATGGATGGAGCTAGAAAACATTATTTTGAGTGAGGTAACCCAGACCCAGAAAGACAATTATCACATGTACTCACTTATAAGTGGTTTTTAAACATAAAGCAAAGAAAACCAGCCCACAAATCACAATCCCAGAGAACCTAGACAACAGTGAGGACCCTAAGAGAGACTTACATATATCTAATCTATATGGGAAGTAGAAAGTAGAAAAAGACAAGATCTCCTGAGTAAATTGGGAGCATAGGGACCTTGGGGGAGGGTTGAAGGGGAGGGGAGAGGCAGGAGGGGAGCAGAGAAAAAGGCAGAACTTAATAAAAATCAATAAAAAGAAAACTCTATACAAAGGCAGGGACTTAGTTCCATTCCGGATCTCAGTGCCTAGCACACAGGAGGCACTAAAGACACACTTACGTAGGGTCTGAATAAATAAACAAATATCCTCTCATAGTTCCACCTTCCCTGAATAAAGGATACTTCTGTTTGCTGTTCGCTCATGGTGTGCCCTGCTAGCCTGGCTCTGAGCATGGGCCACTGAAGACATTAGGACCTAGAAAGGCATTGGGCGTCTGGAGGGCTAATAGCAGATGCTGCCCCCGAAGTCCAGGCCAAGAAAGACAGTTTAGCCTCTCTCTGGGTGGGAATCTCCGCTCATGCTTGGTGCTTGGCCACCTTCAGACCCTCTAATAGGTCAGGAGAGGAATGCAGAGCCTGGGCAACATGCCTGGAGTGCGGATGGAATTTATTGTGCCGAAGGCTACTATGTGAATAGCAACTCACATACTTTCGTGGGGGTGGCTATAAAAAAGCCCACCCCAATCAAAACCCACAGGAAACAATGTGGGGAGAGCTGGAGGTGGAGCGAGGAATGCACACCACGCGCGGGCCAGAGCCTGAGCAGGCAGAGCAGGGGAGGGCCAAGCTAAGCCAGGGCCTTCCAGAGTTTAGAGCATTGCAACGTCAGTGCCAGGGCAGGGAGAACGGAAGAGAAAAGGTGCTAAGGGCCACTCTCCCAGACAGGCCTGCCACAGATGCCATACGCGTTTCCTGCTCGCTCTACAGCAGTGGTTCTTAACCTGTGGGTCGATACCCCAACAGGGATCCCATATCAGATAGCCTGAATAGCAGATATTTCTGTCACGATTTATGACAGTAGCAAAATTACAGTTAGGAAGTCGCAATGAAATAATTTTATGGTTGGGGTCACCACAACACGAGAAATTGTATTAAAGGGTCGCAACGTTAGGAAAGTTGAGAACCATTGGTCTCGGTTCTGGCTTGTGTTCTTTTAAAGGGAGGGGTTTAAATAGGGGTCTCCCTCCAGCATAGCCGGCTGGGCTCTCCTGCCATGTCAGCTGTGTGCCTTTGCAAACACTGTCAGAATATGGTGGAGACGTGAACGGATGTTGAGAGCTGGTGACTGTACCGCGTAGACAGCCTTACCCAGCAGCCTCTCTTGTCCTGCACTTCAATATCATCAGTACCCCCTGTAAAGATCGGTGAGTCTTCACCTGGGGGAGGCCCTTCAGAGAATTGTTCTGGGTAACTGGGGTAGGAGAGTTACCGTCTGCACTGTGCAATGATCAGATAGCTGTTTGAGAGGGCCCGTCTTTGCTCAACTCAGAATTTCCCCCGAGGCAGAACGAAAAAGCCTGCTACCCAGCCCCCGCCCCCTCCTGATCCCAAACGTGCCTTCTGTCCACTGACCCTTCTGGGATGGCCAACAGGTGGGCAGGAACTTCTTATCTGGGGTCCTGGGGCCAAGGCTTCTTATCTCAGCCCCTACTAAGGCCATCCTGTCGAACTTACCACGTTCTACAGAGTGGAGCAGAACTGAGCTGGGACAGTCGGGGAGGGCAGGGCCCCAGAGCAACTCTGGCTCCCCAAGCTACCACTGTAGGGGCATCCCACAGACGCAGACTCTACTTGGCCCTGCGGCTCTTGGACAACCCTATTAATAGCTCAGCTGCAAGCCCTGCCTTCTTCAGAGCTTCTGTTTCACTTGCACCGGGTTTGGCTGTCCCTGTGGGGGCAGCTTCCTTGCAAAACAAACAGCAGAATCAATATTTCCTTCACCAGGGGATGTGTAGGGTCTGCGGACTGTAGGTCGGGCCCGTTTTCACTTGGCCTGAGCCTGGGAAGGGGAAGCGTCGGCCACCAGGGCCTTTCTGCCTTAATCTAGCAATTTGATTACATTAAATTTAGTGTACATTTACCACTAATCTTCAATGTGTCAAATCCAGCAAAGGCCAGGAGGAGACGAGGATGAGTAAGATGTACCCTAGGTCTGGGAATACACACAGACTCAGGAGATGGAAGCCAGGACACAAACACATAGATCAGCAGCTACAATATACCATGGAAGTGGGTGGTTGCAATACCCAGAGCCTGAAGTACTGGGTCTCTAGGCATAACCCTCCCCTCCTCCAATAACCAGAACATCCCGAGTGAGTCAGTTTCCCTGGGGTTGAGGGCAGAGGGTCATGTGTATCCATAGTGTGTGTGTGTGTTGTGGGCAGTTGCGGTCTCTCTCCACCTAGGCTCTGGCCTCCAGACTGTCTGCCAGTGGGGCCCGGACAAACCCTGAATACAAACCTCAGTGAATAAAAGGTCCTGGGGGAGCTGTTTAAAGATACAAATCTTGGCCGCAGCCCAGGAGATCCAGAATCAATAAACACTGTTATGTCTGAGGGTCTGCCTGTGAGATGAACCCTCAGGGACCTGGGAGTCCCCTGTGAGATGGACCCCTCCAGGACCTGGGAGTCCTTGGATCACAGGCTGAGAGGTGTGGTTCTGGATTGGGACTTCTGGGCAGAAGTCTGTGCAGAAGCCGAGAGAACCACTATGTCTGGGTGGAGAGAAAATCACACACACAATATCAGATTGACCTGTGGATGTAGCACATGCCTCTAATGTCACAGAGGATGCCTTCAAGACCCCCGGTGGAGCAGAGGGGACTGGCAGAGGCTGCGATGGTACCGAGGCCTATTTCCAACTGTGTCAGGGTCCCCTTTGATAAACAGGGGAAACAGGATGATCTTGCTGGACCTTTACCAACTCAGCTTTGCGCCTGGCTAGCATGGGGGCAGTGACAGGAGGATGAGGACATTCTGCACTGCAGGCCTGAGCGCAGGGGTCAGAGCACTCTTAGGTATGGCGGCCACATCATTAGAAGTCGCTGCGATACTGACAGGATGGGTGGGCCATCACAGGCTATGTGGGACAGGCATGGCGGGGTTCAGAGGGCAGGTTGGGAGCCGTTCTATAAAAACTATCCAGGAAAAACCAGGTAGAAGCCAAATGAGGAGAAAAAAAATCTTGGGGATGAGGATGGGGAGGAGTGTGTGTGTGTGTGTGTATGTGTGTGTGTTACAGGTGGTTCCATCCTGAGCCCCTAAATTATCAGTCAATAAAAACAAACCCACTTTCCTTGCCATGTTGTCAGGATCCAGAGAGGAGCAGCGACGAGGAGGACCACACAGACTTTTAGACCCGAGACACGGAACAGCTTAGCCAGTATGTTTTAGGATAATAAAGGAATCTAATGGAGAATGTTTCCTTCCCCCAGAGCTCCGATTAAACTCTGGAATATGGGTGACACGTACGCTGCCGAGGACATGGCACAGTTAGAATTCTGCCAGCAAACATTCTAAAATATTCATGAAACATGGGACCGGGCCTGACTGTTAACACTGCTGCTGGTTCCCTCCAATGGAGTGACAAACGGGCACCAAGTGCTGTCATCTGTCCCTTTGATCTTTCCAGGTCCCACCGGGGAGCAGAGGGTGGATGGGGTGGGGGCCGGGAGGTGAGTGTGGAGGGAGAGGTCTGCATGCTTGTTGGGGCTTCTGTCGCCCTTGTAAGAGAGTAAGAGAACAGGGGATATCTTCAGACTGTGAGGGACAGTCAGTCATTGATCCTTCTACTCTCTCTCCACCAGGGATGAGTGGGGGCCTCCCACACCACACACTAACCTTTTTGAGCACAGCATTGTTATATACACAAATCTCTTGCAACGGCAGGGCAGAGAAAGGAAAATGTCTTAGAAAAAAAAAGAAGAAGCAAATTGGCCTTTGAGAGAGAATGGGAGAGCAAACCGTGTGACTCCATCCTGACTGTTTGGGTTAGGAGCATCACTGAGCAGCTCCCCACGCTCAGAGGGAAGCACCGTACGAAGCTGCTGCAGTTTAACAGGGCGGCTAATTAAAAGGAGCGACACGAAAGGCCTTTTCTTTCTAGTCTCAGTTTTACATCTGCCTGTGCAGGGAACCAAAAGTGTGACAACACGAAGACAAAGAATTATAGCCCCCAAACCATGAGAGGTGGCACAACAGTCGCCGAATTAGCGGTCTGGTATCCTTCCGTCCGGTGCATGTGGCTGAGTCTCATTGTTGCAGCGGTGGCTTTAGAGGCTGGAGTCACAGGGAGGAACGAGACACCGCAGTACCTATGGTGATGAAGAATGGAGTCTAGGCTAAATGTAGTTCCATGCGTGCGAAGAGAGAGATGCTCCTTGTGGCCATCAGGAAGAGGCACAGAGAGAGCAGATACCCCAAGTATAGGATACTATTCCCTGCATTACGTTAGCTAAGTGGCTAGTTCCTGAGGTCACCCCGTGATCCTCTCTCTCTCTCTCTCTCTCTCTCTCTCTCTCTCTCTCTCTCTCTCTCTCTCTCTGTGTGTGTGTGTGTGTGTGTGTGTGTGTAATGCATGTGTGTAGAGCCTGGAAGTCAACCTCTGTGGGGTTTCTCAGAACAGGTTTTCAAGACAGGTTCTCCGATTGGTCTGAGGTTGGCGAATTAGACTAGGCTTGCTAGCAAGGTAGCCTCAGGGTACCCTGTCTCTTTCACTGGTAGTTGAGGCAGGTGCATTGCCACGAATTCTGGGGTTCAAACTTAAGTCCTCATGCCCGTAGGGTAACCACTTTTTCCCACTGAGCTGTTCTCCAAGACCACATTATGCTTGACAGAGACAACCTTTTAAATGAGGTAGGGGCTGGGGGAACATCTGCACCCTGGGTATGGAATTTCCTTTTGTGGGGGGCGGGGGAGATAAAGGTCGTTTGGAACCAGACAGCAGTAATTGGGGCCTAGTATCCCAAACATGCTGAATTATATACTTTCATTTTATGTCTAGCTTAGCACAACCGAAAACAAACCCAGGGTTTTCTGAGGTCACTGCCCATGTGTGAGTCCTACCTAACAGTCAGTTTGAGAGTTCCTCCAGCAATTCCCAAGCCTGGGTTGTTGGTGGTGGTGGGGGGAGGGGGACAGGGAGGGAGAGAGGTTGTTCCTAGAAAGGTCAGTTGTCCCCGTCATGTCTCACATAGTTCTGCCCCTTGGCTGGCCCAAAGGTTGAAGAAGCTTATAGGGTCACATGGCAGCCATCGTCTCCAAAGGCCATCAGGCATGGC
This sequence comes from Ondatra zibethicus, assembly GCA_004026605.1. NCBI lineage: Eukaryota > Metazoa > Chordata > Mammalia > Rodentia > Cricetidae > Ondatra > Ondatra zibethicus. The sequence continues at coordinate 46,449 of PVIU01008248.1, forward strand.
TCTCAGTGGCATATCCTTCTGAGCTCTGCTTGGTCTAATTTTAAACTCTTCCTGCTCCATGGCAAAGCCACTCCTGCTCCTGAGAAGGGACTGCCATTGCTGCTGGCTTGGCGCTGTCTTCTTTCTGTTACCCCTTGAAGCCTTTCAAAGTACCCCCCTTGCTTCCATTTACATACGGGCCCCTCCCCTTGGTGAGTGAGTTCAATAACCCAAAAAATCTGAGCAGTCTGGCAGGGGTGGGGTAAGGGGTGGGAAGCAGGGGAGGACAAAGGAAGGAGTGCAATAGATAGCTTTGGCAGAGATGGAGGTCAGACCCTTCCCTTGGGTTCAAACATAGCCACCTCCTAGCCTTGAACTCCTTTGAGTTGCCCCCTTTCTGCAACTGTGCAAATGTTCAGCTTCACTTCCATGCAGCCAGCAGCCGGCAGTCGGCAGTCCATCTGTTAACACGCTGGCCAGACTAGGGCCTGGTGGCATCGAAGTGACCCAGAAGTAGGTCTAATCCTCTCTTCTAAATGTGCTTAATACCATCGATAATCTTGTCACATAAATCTCCTGGTTAGCAGTGAGCTGCAGCTATCACCACCAGACTCCAAGAATCTTTCAGGCAGGGACTCTGCCTCCTGCCGTCTATCTCCTTTCTTATACCCATCTCAGCTGCCATGTTGCCCGAACGCTTGGGAGAACTGCCCTGACCTTTCCGGGCTCTTCTCCCAGAGCAGCTGCTTGCTGGTTATTCCCTCATTCCTGAGCTTCGCCGAGGACCTGCTGGGCATCTTTGGCACATGTGTGCTCCTCTCATGACCACATCTGGCACCACGTCTAATTGCATTGTTTCAAAGGCTGGAAGTAACATTTTTGGTAATGGTGGTACTGGTGTGTGTGTGTGTGTGTGTGTGTTTGTGTATAAGTATGTGTGTGCAGATGAGAGTATCACCTTGGCTATTCTTTCTCAAGCATTGTCTACCTTGTTTATTGAGACACGAGGTATCAATGGCCTGGAATTTGTCAGGTAGGTGAGGGCAGCTGGCCGCTGAGCCCCATGGATTTATTCTTTGTTTCTCATATCCAGTGTTAGGATTGCAGGTGTGTATCACCATGCCTTTTCTTTTCTTTTTATGTGGGTTTGGGCTCACATCTTTGTTTATTGACTGAATCATGCCCCCAATCTACTTTCTAGACAAAATGCTGTTCCCATCCCACTTCCTTTATCCATCCCCTGATTCCAGCGACTCCTCCAGCCTCTGTGCTCATGGTCCACCAAAAGCTTTGCTTCAGCCTGGTCAGGTTTGAGTCAACAGTGTCATCAAAGGCTTGGACAGAACTCACTGTCCTTATTTTCCTCCAAAGATACTAAGGTTAAGTCATTACATTCTTTCCAAGACTTACATTATTAGAGTGAATACTAGGCAACATCAATGCTATCTAAATGCAGGCCACCCCACATTAAAGATGCCTGTGTTCTAATGCCCAGTGGGCAAACTCAGGTGTGTGTGTGTGTGTGTGTGGTGTGTGTGTTTGTGTGTGTGTGTGTGTGTGTGTGTGTGAGTGAATATGAGAGAGAGAGAGAGAGAGAGAGAGGGGGAGAGCGATGCCTTCCTTCAGGGCATAATGTGCAGCTGTGCTGGCCAGCCTTGATGGACTAAAAAGCAAACACCCATGAGCAGAACTAATGCCTGCCCTGCCATGGCACTGGGCTCAGCAACAGCTGGGTAAACAAGTGAACTGCAGGCTAATTCCACGCCCAGACTCCAGGAACACTGGGCAAAGACGCATCCCAGATGCTGGAAGCTGACACAAGTCTATGTGGCATCCCACATCTTCTGCAATCGGCCTCTAAGGCCTGGCTGACATTTGGGTCCAGTTTCCTCCAGGCAGGTGTGTGGACATGCCAAGGCCTTCTGCACCACAGGAGACCCACCCTGGATCACGGACATGCTTTCTCTGGTAGCTGTGCAGTGGGCAACTGGAAAGAACCCACTCAGGGACAAATTGAAATGGGAGGAGTGTCACGTCCACAGATTTGCCACATTTCTTTTCTTTTTCATTCCAGTGTTATAGAGATGCACAGATGGTGGCAAAGAGAATTTTATTATGAATGACCACAGTAAAAAGAGGAGAACGGTCAACGTTTGGAGCTTTTGTTTGGCCTGTATGGTGTTTTGATTTCAAGAACTTCCTTGGTGGCTCTCCCAATTTGAGACTAGCCATGTCCATTTCCCCTCTCTGACACAGCAAGAGATCCCACTGAGGGCTCGCTGTAAATGGAGGCCATGCAGGAGTCTCACCCCCACTCCCTGCTCTGTACCCTATAGCTGGCTCTGTACACAGAGGTGACGCATGAGCCCTTGGCATTTCCTGAGGGACTCTGCTGTGGGTAGCGAGGGGTATCTGCTAGTGGTGCAGTTTTCTGTTTTAATTGCCCTTTGGAAGGCTGCCAAATTAGAGTCCATATGTTCCAGGAAGCAGGCCCACATTGAAAACATTCCACGTGGAGGGAAAGGCTGAAGGTGTTTCATTTCCACACAGTGGTGAGCGGACTTGCAGGTCATCTGCTCTGGGCTTGCACGCAAAGCCCCACTCAGGAGCCCCTCTTGAGCACAATGATTTCCCAAGGCTGCTGTTTAATGGAGGACCCCAGAATGGATGCCTCCAAAAGCAGAGCTTTGTTCTCTCATGGTTATGTGGGGACAGAAGTCCAAAGTCAAGGAGTTGGATAATCTGGATTCCTTCCTGGAAGGGCAGAGCAGAATCCTTCCCTTCTCTTGGCTTCTGGTACCTCTGTCTGGACTCTAGTCGCCACCTCTGGCTTCACATGGCATCTTCCATCAGCCACTATGCCAACCCACTTCTGTTTTCTTATAAAGCCTATCCTTGCATCAGGAGCCACCCAGTTAAAGGTGATACCCTCACCTTAATTAGACCTCTCAAAGGCCCACCTCTAGCAGAGATACCTGAAGGTGACCCTTTGATAGGTGACAAGCAGTGCTGAGGACAGGGAGGACAGTGAAAGTCCTTCTGGTTTTCCCAGCTAAGAGGAAGATGGGCCTGACCCCTGAGCCAGGTGAGCTGGGGAGGTCCCTGAGGTCATGACTAAAGAATCCAGGTAGATGGGTATTGAGGGGGTACTATTTAATCTACTACAATGGAGCAGGTTACCACACGGAGAGTATTTTAGCAGCCCAACTCTGCTTTATCATTCATTCGAGCATTACAAAGAAGAGTCAAATTTCTTTGGAATGCGTCCATCCTAAAACACAGCTCTGTTCTCTGAGTGGGACCAGGCACTGGGACGCCTCAAGACACTCACAGGTGAGGGGAGAGGCAGCTGTAACACAGAGGACGGAGCTCCCTCCACCCGCTGCTGGCAATCTAGCATTCCAAGAAGGTCCCCAATGGTGGAAAACAACCCAGGCAGCTGACAAAGCTGTTGCCAGTCCACCAAACCTTCCACTCTGTTCCCTTGAGCTGCAGAAACCTTGGGCCCTCTCACCTACTCCTAGCTGAGTGTTGGGGCTCAGAAATGTTAAATAACAATAATAACAATAACACATCTGCATGTGACGCTTTCATAGCCAATCTATCATTTTCCTACTTTATTCCGGAGACTTTAAGAACGGTGCCCTTCCTGCACAAAACATCAGGGTGCATTTATATTAAAAAATGAAACTAATTAAAATGTTTGAAAACCATAAACCACCCCACCATAAAACAGCAGCAGCCCGATTTTTTCCAGTCTAAAAAGATTTTTCTTCCTCATTTTGTGGTCTGCTTGGATGAGCAAACTCCTGGAGTGGGAAGGCTGGAGGAAGTACGAGAAGAAGTGTTCCCGTGCGAGGCCTCTGGGGAATGCCGGCGCCAAGGGACAGCTCCACACTTTGCTGGCACCACAGGTGTGTGTGTGTGTGTGTTGCCATTGTGTGAAGAGTCTCTATGTGACAAAACAGGCCAGGTGTGAGCACCTGCTAAGTGAAGATGCCTATGAAGGCTGCCTGAAAGCCTGGAGGGACCAGGAAATAGGCTGAGCTGAGAGATGAAGACCTGGATGAAGATCAGTCATCAACTAAGAAGGGTCAAAGCTGGGTCAGGCTGTACTTCAGAACGAGAGGCAGCGGAGGCTGTCCTAAGAACCTGAGAAAGATCATCAGGCTATTGAGGTCTGAAAGTTGATTCCTTCCGTTTTCTCAGATGTAAGTTTTTATTTTAACTTTTTTGGAATTTTAAACGCAAGGTAATATTTGTGTTTCATTTGCAGGCACTACCATCACTGGCGAATATTATCTACTCACTGTTGGCCCAGCAACAGGCTAGATTTTCTGCCTGGCATTCCTTGAATATACCTGAACCTCCTAAGAGGTAGTGTTTTTGTCATCCCCAATTTAGACAGGAGCAAGATAAAGCCACAGGATAATGGAGCAACTAACCAATGGCAGGAACCCCAGGCATCTATGTTCTTCTTGGCACAGGCGCACATCTGATCCAGATCACCTGTGCAAGAGGCTGGTGTGTGCAGCTGATATCCAGCTGGGAGTGCGTGTGTGTGTGCAGGCAGAGGTGAGAGACAAGGCTTGGGGATGTCAGTACAAATCTATTAACTGGGATATAAAGAAGGCCAATGGAAGACAGGAAGCTGGGAGACTCTCTATCCCTTTGATGAGATGCATTGGGCCTGAAGTATGCAGCAGGAGGAGAAACGGAATGGATGATGGAGAACAGACATAGTGGGAGTTAATGGGCAGTAGTGGGGACAGTGAAAGACAGGGAAGAATCCAAATGAGATGCTTCCTGAATTACATAGCCAGGTGAGCAGTAGCCTTGACCCCTGACCCAGGCACATAGTGGGAAACCTAGTGTAGGCTGAGATAGAGAGCTTGGCTCTGGGCATTGGACAGTGGAGGCTTCAGGTAAACATGAGGGACATTAATTATAAACCAGAGGAATGGGACTAGTCTGAGTTCAAACCTCATTTCCCACATTTTATGAGCTACAATACTGAACAAGTTTCTGGGCTTCCCGAGACTCAGTTTCCCAGTGTGAATGGGGGCACTTAACACATGGAATTGTAAGATCTCAGATAAAATGTGTAAAGTTCTTGACATAGTACCTGGCTCCGAAAATGCTTTTAAACAATAAAGATAGAAGAAAACAGTAACACACAACTATAATTCCAACAACTAACATGGAACATGGGTTGGAAGCCAGGACTACTGAGGACATGGATTCTGGATTTGAGACGTGAAGTGTTGTAGATAGAAGTTTCTCTCTGGCCCAGTCCTGCAGCCATTCAGTCCCAAATAAACACACAGAGGCTTACACTAATTATAAACTGTTTGACCTATTGCTCAGGTTTATTACTAACTAGCTCTTATGACTTAAGTTTGCCTTTTCTTAGTAAGGCATTCTCATCTTGCTTCCTCTGCTTCTGGCTGGTGACTGTCTCTCTGCCTCTCCTCTTCCCAGAATTCTCCTAGTCTGGTTGCCCCACCTATCTATACTTCATGACTGACTACTGGCCAATCAGCGTTTTATTAAACCAATACTCATGGCAAATCTTTACAGTGTGCAAGAACATTATCCCACAGCAGAGTGTGGAAGTGGATAATCTCTCATTTCATGGAACCACAGCAACTGTTTTGCAAAATGCCTTAGTTTGGGATTCCTTTAATCAGGGATATGCTATGTGCATTTCAATACAGATGTGACTTATCAGTAGACAATTGGATGCTCCCACTATGATGTCACAGGGCAAACAAGAGGCAGCCATGGAGCTGCTCAGAAATAAGATCACACCCAGGAAAGGCTGAATGCGATTTTAGAAGTGCACAGCTATTTTTTAGCAAGGCAAGTGGATTTCCATGACTACACCTTCTTCCCACAATTCAATGTGATCATTCAACACATATTTACTGAGCACATAACAGGCAAATGTGAGGTATGAGAAATTCAAAAACCTGGAAAGACAAGGTCTTTTGTCTCAAGGACCTACGTTCCGGAGGGAGACAGATGAGTGGAGAGGAGGTCACACGATGAAGGCCATGGTCAAAATAACAGACTACAGAGTACGTCTTAGACACCATTGTCAGAGATTTAAATTATTTAAGCGCCCCTGCAACTCAAATGAAATAGACAGTACAGTGATTTCATTTTATAGAAGAGGAAACCAAGCTGGTGAGAGAGCAAATTAACAGGCGAACGTTGCACAGCGAGGATGCAGAGGAACAAGGACTCAGATGTGCGTCATGTGATCGGTCTGGGCTGCTGCCCCATCACTGTGTAGACAGAGGTGTGCTAATTACTTATGCAACTGGTGTGCAATTGGTATCCCCACTGATGTGATGGGCTAACCAACCGATTCTTTCATGCTGTGTGAATAGAAAACTTGTTGGACCTGGCTGCCTTCCGGGCATCAGCCACCTCCTCCTCCTCCTTTTGTAGCCCTCAGGCATGCCACCAGACAGAAGTCAAAGGGGAAATTGTGGAACAAACAACACGACTAGGTGGAAACCATGTCATTTACTGATTCCCTGATGTTTCAGAGAAGACCCTGGAGTAGCTCTTCAGTTCTGGGAGCCCCTCCATGGGGCTATCTGAACAGCCAAAGCCAAAGATCGTGGTGGGCATCTACCTGGATCTCCCTCCCCTATTCTCCTCTCAGGTTGGCTATGGGACACCTCTGATCCATGCCTCGTCCTTGGATTTCCTAATAAAAGATAGAGCCTGACCCCATCCAGGGAGTTATGCTTACCTTTTATGGAGCCATGTGGGAACATCATGGCCTGAGCTAACATTGAGGATCCCAGTGGAGCATCTCGAGACACTCCAGGCTGCCTTTCAGGCAGAGCCTGTGGGATCGATCAAATGCTCAGACAACAGGTGGAAGAGCCCTCAGGATGGGAGAGCAGGGCTGAGGAGCACACCTGAAAATGGGTGTTGGGCAGCCAGAGCCCATCCACCAGGGATGAAGTTGCGGGAATATGATTGATAGCCTGGCTTTGTTGGAGCTCGGGTATTTGTCGCTCATGGGGGCAGAGGTGGGCATGCAGAGGGAAAGCAGCTGCTGGCTCCGTGATGGTCTCAGAGCCCACCTGGTTGCCAACTGTGAAACTAATGTTGTTTCAGGGATGGGAGACAAGGGACATGGAATATCTGGGCTTCCCAAGATTTGGCAGGAGAAACACGGAGTCTAAGTGTTTGATGTGGCAGTTACTAATTTCTGCTGGGAGGAAGCAAACACGCATTCTGCAGGGCCTGCAGACCTGCCAGGTGCACATCTTCCCCGTGGTCCTGTCAGCTCCACAGGCTCCCTCAGCCTGGTAGGGGAAACTGCTGGGACCTCAAAAATGGATCATCCCAAATTTTGAGCACCATTTTCTTCCTCAATTATTTACAAGGAACACAACGCGCTGTAATGGAGTCTATTCATGATGTGTTTTAATGCTTTTATAACACAATATTCTCAACACTCCCCTCTAATCTTAGCAGATGACAAGTTGCCACTATTGAATTCCCATTAATATGAATTACGGGCACAATATATTTCGCCCAATATAATTTCCTCAGCCTAATATTTTGAGGGAATGGAAATCACCCCCTCAGCATATTTCTGATGGAGGAGGTGATGGTGGGGAGGAAAGTTGGTTCCTTTGCCAGGGTGGGTGTTAGTAGGTGTGCTGGTGAGATTCTAGCATCCTAGATAATGAATCTTTCCTCCTTCATTGCTTTCTTCTCAAGGTCAGACTCATCATCAGAACTGGGGAGGATTCCACCCTAAGCTGAGTGGTCCTGCATCTTGACCCCAGTGGTAGGACTCAGATGTGGGGGTTCTCAGCCCCAGGTCCAGAGCTAGGTGGACCCTGTGGCCACATAACCCTGTTTATAAGTGACTTCTCAAAGATTATATAAGGACAGTTATGGCACTGTCCTCCCATAGTTGTGAGGACACACTGTCAATGGGCAAAATTACTGAGAATGGTGGCAGCTCACGGCAAGCACTCAGCAAACGTCAGTGTCAGAGAAGATGACAATGGGACAGACTCACGGCACATTTTGGGTCTTGGCTGGTTCACTGACACTCTTAATTAGTTCCTGAAATGGTTTGTAAGAGCTTGGGGTCAATATGCTCTCACTTCCAGGGAGCCTCTTGAAGCTGATGAGGTTGTAGTCAGCTGCACCCCTGCCACAGTACAGCAGCTCTTGGCGGTGTTAGAGGTATTGACCCTGAACACAGTCCTTGATGATGCTAGCGCTTTCCTGATCCCTCCCGGTTTAGGGCCTGGCTTTCCTACTGTGCATGGGAACCAAGGGCCTCTTGAGCAGCTGTGGTTGGAGAAGAGAAAATGGAGCTCAGTCTCAGTTCCAGGGCAAGTCTACCCAGGGGTGTGTGTCTGTGCTCTTGGGTGATTGTGGGCAAGAAACATAGTTTGTCTTCTCTCTCAAGTGAAGGCAATAGCAATGCTACTGAAGATTAGTGTGGGGACTAAAGGAAAGAGTGTGGGCAAAGCTCTAGAAGTGCTTGGAACAAAGCAATTACTGCACAAGTGCTAGACTAAGACAGGGTCATGTAAAAAGCTGCATTGAGGGTGGGGGAGATGGCCCAGTAGGTGGAGGACTTGCTGCACAGAAGTGAAGACCTGAGTTTGGGATCCCAGAATGCATGGAAGGTGGGACATGATAGCAACACATCTGTAAGATTAGCAAATCCCATGGTGAGATGGCACAGTCCCTGTACATTCCCAGGCCAGCTAGGCTGGTATACTGAGAACACTAGGGGAACCTGGCTTAAGGTGGAAGGTAAGGAATAACACCCAAAATATCCTCTGACCTCTATATGGCATGTATGCACCCATATACAGGAATATGCATGTGCATTTACACACACACACACACACACACACACACACACACACACGAGAAACAGCTGTAGTGAAGTGAGCAAGTAGGAAAAGCATCTGAAGAAAATGTAAATGTGTAAGGAGAAGGTTGTAATGCCAGGATCCTACATGCTTTGGGAGAGATGGAGGGGTGTAAAGCAGAGATGCTTCGCAGGTATAAATTTCGTACTGCCAACATCACCTCATCATCTGAACGTGGGTACCAACACTGGGCCAAGACACTCACCATGTGGTCCTGCCTTCTTTATCCTCATCATGGGCAGCGCCACCACAGATGATGAACAGATAGGCAAAGATGATGTAAAAAGCATTCATCCTCCCTTGCCCAATGGTAGAAGCACATGAGTGAATAAATGCACAGGTAAGTTCATTCATCCTGCTCTCAAACAGGTACTAAGAGCCTTTCCATGCTGAGCCTCACTTGGAGGATCTTACATTTAGTAAGGAGACAAATGAATATGCATTAGGTAGTTATTCTAATAGGACCATAGCAACACTGTTAGGGGATGAGGGAAATAACAGCAGCTTCCTCGCCACTGATGCGGCCATGCTTAGGCGGTCATTTGTAGAAGAACAGGAAATCTGGGCAGACACGTGAAGGAATTACGATTCTAGGGAGAAGTGGGAAGTGTAAAGTCCCTGGTGCATGAGAGATCTTTGTAGGGTTGAGGCATTGTAGTCTGACTTGTGTGTGTGTGTGATGTGTGTATGTGTTGGGAGATTTTCCTTAGACTGAAATAGATTCTCCCTAAGAAGATGGCAGCAAAACCAAGCTACGGCACAGGCACAGATGCTTTGGGAAGCATCTGGAAGCAAACTTCCTGCACGTAGCAGTAAGTACTCACAAGTGGATAATAGGGAGCGAGCACTCATGGTAGCTACTGCATGGTTTTGGTGGCCCTGCTTTAGGTAAGGTCTAGGAGATGGAGGGACCACTAACTGTCCCTTATGAGTTGTCCTTACGGCAGAGGTGGCTTTCACTCATTTATTTCTTAGCCTATGCACACAAGAGTCCCCGAGGCAAGCTGCACCGTGGCTCTGGTGTCAGGTTTCTGGAATGTTCCATTCCTGTGTGTTGGCTCCATCCTCAGGCTCACAGTATGATGGCAACTACATATCAAGGCATAGCATCCAGAAATGACAAGAGCCAAAGGAAAGAGTTATTTTTCTTGGCACTCTTTCTTAGGGGCAAGAAAAGCTCTCCCAGAAGCCCCCAGGACATACTGGCCAGAACTGGGTCACATGACCCTTGCAGACCTCAATAAATGGGCAGGAACAATATCGGATTACATAGCTATTTCAGAATCATTGCAGTCCCAACTACGACTTGGATCTGTTGATCTCAGACCTAGGCATTAGATGCTGACCCAGAAAGATTTCCATTTAAAGGTAGATGGAGAGATAAAGACGCTGGGCAGGTGACCAGCAGCATCTGCCATAGACAAGGATGAGGTCTTTTTAGGTCTGGAGTATTTTCTAGTTGGGCTCACCTCTGAGCCTGTCACCATTCCACCCCCAAGTCCCATCTCTCCCACCTGCCAGAGGGCCACTTCTGACCTGAAGTCAGGATTCTTTAGTAGGTCAAGAACTGAGATCACGTTCTGTGCCCGTCTGTTCCTTAGTCAGGTGAACCTCATTTAGATGCTTTCCCAGAGTACATAGATATCAGTGCCACGTGTGGCCCAGGGCTAGCTACACATCCTCTTTTCAAGATGTTAACCTTGAGTGTGGAAGACATTGTAGCTACCTTTCACAGCCAGTGAGAAACATAGCCAACTTGTGCCCCGAGAACGAAAGAGGACAAGGGTAGGAGGACAAGGTGATTGAGTAACCCAAGAAAGACACTTGGAGCCTTAGGAGTAGGTGTGGGTGGCCAATAGGAGAAGTTTTCCAGAGGTGGGTGGCAGCTAGCTGCTAATAGTTGGATTCAGGGTGCAGGGGCAGATTGGCTTCTGCCTCCCACACATGCATCCAGCTCCAGCCCCAGCTCCATGGCTTCCTTCTCATGGTGCCATGGCGTACACAGAATTCCCCTTTCTCCAGGAAGCAAAGGAGGGGGTGTATGGCACATCCTGATGCCCAGCTCACATGCTTAGATTAGTTCTTGGGGCTCCTTATTTACCAAAGGGAAATGAAGTACTGGCCTGTGGATTCCAGAGAGGTAAATTCACAACACAAGTCAACATACCATGTTTCCTTCACTGAAATGGAGGGGACTCTGGAGGGCCAGTGGAGCAGAAACTACACTAAGGTGTCAGAAGCCACCCTGGTATTTGTTCTCTGAGTTATTTTTGGCCCTGCAGACAGCTCCCTGTAAAAAATGAGCTGGGCTCTGAAAGTTCATTGGTGATTTGGCTGTTTAGATTTTGCAACATAGTTTCCCTATGAAAAAGCCCTCTGTGACAAACGGTGATGAGACTTCCAAACTAGTACTCCAAAGCCTATTTAACCCATAACGTAGCTAAAGCTCTGTGCAGTGAGGAAAAAAAATGTTTAATTTCAACACGAGTAATTAAATGAAACACAAAACTGTTATAACTGAGTAAGAAGTAGATTCGTGTTGATCTTGCATGATGCTGCTCCCAAAATCCTTCCGGAAGGAGGGGCCCTTTTGAGGGTTTGGGCGGGGACTATTTCAGATTTATTCCATTAAGGGAAAGAGGCATCAGACTGTCTGAGTCTAGGGCTGAACATCTGTGTCATGCTGTTAGCTCTCTTTCCTGATTCCACTCTCTTCCGGAAGTCTGCCTGGGAGAATGTCTCCCTGTGTGGGTTTTCATGGGGACAAGCCCATGAAAGGCATCTCCTGGGGGTGGTTTTCATTTTAATTTAAAGCCAGCAGGCTAGGAATGGCGGTGCGTGCCTCTAATTATTAGCACTTGGGCGTCTGAGGCCAGAGAACTGTTGTGAGTTTGAGGCCAGTCTGAACCACACACAGATTCAGGTTAGCCTGGGTTTCAGACTGAAACCCTTTATCAAAACAAAACAAAAAATCAAAACAAAACAAAAAACAACCAAACAAAACAATAACAACAACAGCAATCCCAAATTGGTAGGTTAGCATCTATCTTAGTGCATTTTGTGGGGACAGCAGTGTCTTTGTCTCTCCAACTTGGGGAGGGGGGTAGTAACAGGGTCAAATATGGCCTTCAGGATAAAGGTCAAAGTCTTGGCCCAGCTGTAGGCTCTTGAGTCAAATGTACCTTCAAGGTGTGATCCCCTAGGAGCTAAGGGGACAGCCTCTTTAGCAGCATAGTTCTGTGTCTGAAACCTCTCCATCATTGTTCTATATACACAGGATGTAACATTGGGATGTCTAAGTTATGAGTATCTCATCCTGATACCCTATCTCAGGCTAGGTGGTTGGAGTAGTAGGTGGATCCTATGCTTTCTGCCTGGGGCATAAAAGCCTTAACTAGAAGCCGGAGGACAGATAACCCAGCTTAAATAAATGTGCTGGGGACCTGTGGTTATTCCGTGAAAATGATCACAACTCTACCCATCCATGCATGATGCCTGCCTCTAGCAATGCGGTGTTGCAGTCTCTCCCCCTCTCTCCTGGAATCTGGCTTGGGGATGCTACTTGCTTTGATTGATAGGTCTTTAGCTTCATGCTAAGGCTAGAAAAGCACCCGGGCACTGTTTTTGTCTTCTTGTTGCTTTTGCAACCCCAAACCACCATGCAAATGAGGCTGAGCCAGCCAGCCAGAAGTCACGCTGAGAAACGAGGTCCCTGGTCTGACTGTCCACAAGCCATAGATGTGGGGAATGAGACAATCTTATCATTGGAGCCCAGCTGAGCCAGCCCTGACTATACCCTCAGAACTGTGGTGAGATCGAGCCATAAAGTCCAAGGGTCATTGCTGTACAGCAAAACAAACTTGTACACCCTGCTGTCTCCTGTTCATGAAGTCTTGTGTCTTTCCTTTGTAATCCCTCACAGCCTTTTGTCCTGGCTTATGGTCTATCTCTTAAAAATGTAGTAAAAACACACATTCTTCTACCTCTTTAGTAAAAAAGCCGAAGTTCAAGCCACACAGGTTTGCCCTCCCCAAAAGGCAGCCTTGAAACGAGTGTTTTGGAGAGGTGACATTTCTCATTTCTGTACACACTTGGTGACTGACAGATGGGTTTTAAGTCGATGAAGATACAATCCACACTGTAACTGTGACTTAAGGTGCAGGTGAAAGCCATTAGCTCGGTACTAACACATGCAGGCTGTCTCCCAATGCTTTATCTGACCTGATAATTTATCACAAGGGAAATCAAGAATACTTGTTGGTAGATCAAGGCCCGGCGTTCGGGCTGAAAATCATGCGCAGTGGGGAAATGTGCTAGGAGAAGAGTGGGAGTCACTCTTCCAAGCCCATTACTTCACAGCCTTGATTTCTAACATGAGTGAATGTACAAGAGGCAGGAGAGCTGAGAACGCTCCATTATCGCCATTCACAGACCCCAGAACCACAAGATAGTAGGGGCTGTGCCTTAGTCTTGAGGGTGGTTCCCAGATGCCTAAGAGGAGCATTCCCTGGGAAGCTGAGGTGAACCTCTGGGCAGATGCATTCTTTATGAGCAGTTTCCAAGCCCGACAGCCTCCAGTGCTCATAAATGTTAACCCCTCCCCCCCGAGGTGTATGGTACTCTGCGCACCAATTTCCTAGCCCCTGCAAACTTTCCCCAGGCTTCCAACATAGGCTACCATGCTGCTTCTTAGCCAGATTTATGTCCAAAGGCTGAGTTCCAAGGGCTGATGGGAATGTCTCAGCCTGAACGCCCCTGACCACAAGGAAAAAGAGGCCTCGTACATTTATTTTGCGGGCATCTGTGAGGATTCTCCAGTCTATTCTTTCAGTGGCAGAATTGCATTTTATGAAGCTGTCCCTTTTCTGTTTCATCTGTCAAGCAGGTTTGCTGAGAATAATTTAAATTTCATGCAGCAGCAACTGCAGGGCACTGGTGCCCTCCTTCCGTTCTCACAAACAGGCCTGGCATGGAGCCATGCCTTCTCTTCAGCAGTGCCCTCCCCAATGCCCAGCCAGCCAGTGGGAGTAGGAGTGTGGTGATGGCCCCGTTCCTCAGTTTCTCCTCCTGCCACATCAGAGGGGAACAGAATAGTTCCTTGAACCTCCCAGCAGCACCACCAGGCTGACTTCCCCAGAGGAAGAGCTTTGCAGATAAACCCAATTGCTAGTGTGTGTGTGTGTGTGTGTGTGTGTGTGTGTGTATGTGTAAGTATGTGAGTATACATGCATGTGTGTGCAGATACATGCGGAGGTCAGAGGCAGACATTGGAGATCAGAAGTCAGAGGTTGACACTGAAGGTCAAAGGTTGGCATAGGAGGTCAGAGGTTAACACCAGGTATTGCCCTCAATCATGCTTCACCTTAGGTTTTGAGACAGATTCTCTCACTGAACCTGGAGCCCCCCGATTTGACTGGATTGGCTGGACAGTAAGACATAGGGATCCACCTGTCCTTGCCCACCTAGCACTGGGTTTAGAGGCATATACTGCCATGCCTGGCTTTTTATGTGAGTGCCAGGGACCTATCCTCAGAACACAGTGGGCATTTTATCAGCTGCACCATCTTCCTAGCCCTAAAATGAAATTTGGTAAGTGCTTACTCAGCAGCACTTATCATTTTACGGTTTTCTCCACACAGTAATCCACATAACCCAAAAGTTAAACACACTATTATCATTTCCATTTTATAGATGAAGAAACTGAAGCCTCTCTTGCAAACGGCAGGACTCAATGTCAGTCTGTCTGACCCAGAAGCTTGCGCCAGCTGTGCAGTGAGAGTTGACATACTTTTTGTCTTACATTTTCCCTTCTGTGACATGAGATGCAAACATGCCCATTTTCTGTCCTGAAATTCAGAGTTTATGGTCACTAGGTGGGCCAGTGATGGCAAAAGCTGCTGTCACCCTCTTGCAATCATGGTTTCCATGGTGAATGGATGCTGCTGTGCAGCCTGGGGTGGAGAGAGCCTGCCCAGGCTGGTTCTGTCTTAGGAAGTAGTTATGTTTTCTCTGATCCTCACTATTCAGAGCTACAAAAATGGGGCTGGCTGGGTGGTCTCCAAGAAAGCTTGCCTTAGGCGCTGGCAACTCATATTCTGGAGGTTGGAGAGCAATGGCTACATGTTGGGGAGTGGGAGGGTTTAGCCTTCTAGACCCTCCTGGTCATCTATCTTAGTATCCCAAGAGTCCACGCTTACCCAACTGGTCTTTCATCAAAATATGCAGGAATTCTTTAGGCCATGGACACTGAAGACACAGAAAACTCAAATCAGGCCTGGAGGTGTCACGACAAAAAGAATTGTCATCATCTTGTCCCCAGTGTCTGGGAGCAGGAACGCCTTTCCAGACAAGAGCCCAGACCTTCAGTCCTGGCAGAGCAAGGACTAGCACTGAACATCTGGCATGGAGAGTGGCAGGGACGCCCTGAATACTAGCGCAAGGGATGTCTCCCAAGGCCCGAGAGTTGTCCCTTGTCTCTAAGTAAACTTGTGTTCCTAGGGTTGGTCCTGGCCCATGAGGAGGGACACTGGTCTTATCCACTAAGAGCCAGGTCAGTGACTTCAAGCAGCCTAACACATTCAGGACAGCAGGAACTCAGTCCTGCTTCTGATTCTGTCATCGTTCCTTCCTTCCCTTGCCTTCTGCGAGGTGGAATCTATATTTCCCTTTGAGGAATGAGCCTTCTGGGCTGATAAAAAGGCTTTCAGATCCCCTGCCTCGGTCACCTGCTTGCCAGGCATGCTGATTCAGCTTCAGTTGGGATCCAAGAAGCCATCCTTGTCCATCACCTCTTCCCTCTCTCTTCCCCTGCTAGCTCCAAGAGTCTTACTTCCAGGTCCTCTTGAATCCCAGCCACTCAAGCAATTTCCTTCCCCACTTGCTCAGGGCTCCAGCCTCTGTGCTTTCTCTAAAGAACTCCCTCCTCTTTTTTCCTGGGTGGTGACAGAAAGGAACACCTCTCCTCACAGTAGGACAGCCTCGTTCATCCGGGGCCAATGCCTGTTGACAGCGGTGCCTAGAGGATGCACCACCAGACAGTGCCTGTTCTGTTCTGAGCACTTCATGGAACTCCATACATGCAGTCCTCATGGTAAGTCTGGTAATCAGGGAACACCACCCAACCCTAGAACTGAGGCCCAGAGGGATCAGACAGTTTGATCAGCATCACTCAGCAAGAGGTGAATTGGAATTCAAATTTAGACAGTTTCCAAAGCCTAGCTTTATCTACTCCATGAATTCACCACCACTGACAACTTCAACAGGGGAGAGACTGGCTCATACGGTCACACACTCATTTATATACTAACCCATGATTTCCCCAATTGCAAGAGCCTCTCCTGAGGGGCTGCTTGTTGAAGAACTGGCTGGTTGACCAGGGAAACGGCCGAGAGACTGGGTTTAGCTCTGGGTGTCCACTGATGTAATCTTGGCATGGGGATAGACACACAGGCTAGAGGACAGGCATCTGAGCCAGCGGCGGCAAGCCCGGAGTGACAGGAGGCACCATTGCCGACACCAGCAGTTCTCAACCTTCCTAACGCTGCTATCTTCTAATGCAGCTCCTCACACTGCAGTGACCCTTCAACCATAAAATTATTTCCATTGCTACTTCATAACTGTAATTTTTCTACTGTTATGAATCATAACGTAAACCTCTAGGATATCTGGTATGTGACCCCGGCGAAAGGGTCGGTGTTTGTGACACACAGGTTAAGAACAGCTGGCCTACATCTAAGACCAGTGCCCTCAACTGAGCCCATGGCGGGCAGTCATCTTGCTGCTTTCCCTCCCGTCCCTGCATACTATTCTCTAGCAACCCAAAGACCTCAGCCCCTAACCAGATCCAAACCCAACCCTGTGGGTATGAAACTGGGCTGAAAAGCTTGCACAGCAGAGATGGCGTCTAGTCTCTATGCTGTCAGATGCCATGGGGCTGACCGTCCTGGCAGGCTGAACTTCTGCCCTTTCTCCAACCATGAGTTGGCCATTGGCTCAGTCCCTGTCCCAGCTGTTGTTTCCTGTCTTGTTCTCCCTGCCATGTGGTTGTGGTTTGGGGTCTGGCTAATGAGGAGGGTTAGTGAACAGTGAGCTATTTTGGAGCAGATCAGGTGCCATGTGTCCAGGGCAGGGGCGGGACATCCCTTCAGAGAGCCAAGGGCACCACATTTCACCTGGCAGAACCCTAAGGTACATACTGAGAAGCACTCAGTCCTGGCTCTAGGGATGGAAGCCATCAAGCATGTCCGCGGGTCCAGCTTCTCTCTCACCTGGCTGTTGGCTCCAGAGGCCGCCAGTCTCCAGATGGTGAACAGCTGGTCTTGAAGACTGTCTGCCAGATGTGGCCAGCAGGGCTGGCTGGCAGCAGGCTATCCTGGACAGAGGTCACCAATTCAGAGTGGCCAGGGCCTGGTGCCCAGGACAGGAATGTGTTTGGCTAGCCCGGGGAAGTGTGCCCAAATAACCTTCCGTCTCCGCTCCTATCTGGTATTATTTCCCTCCCTGCCTTGGTGGGGTGGTGTTTTCATAACAAGAAAATAAAATCAATAAGACACTGCAGCAAGATGTCAGTGTGCTGCAAGCTGGCCTCCAATAGCTCCATTGTCTCGGGTCTCCGCTGGCCTCTGCGGCCAGCAGCGCTGTTATTAATGGGAAGCAGGGCTGAAAGGGAGTTTTGAAAATCGTAGAGACAAAGGCACCGAGCACCTGGAGAGCATCGTCCACCACCACAGCTACCTCACAATGGCCAGCCTGGGGCTTCCCGCCTTTAATTTCTCTTGCAACCTTTATGAAAGCAGGAAAAGAAAAGTATGCACACACACACACATGCAGCACACACATACACACCCACAGGCACACATGCAGGCCCAGAGAGGGCTCCTGGGAAGTGGTTCTGAATGGCTGGCAGAGGCAAAGATGGCCTGCAGAGCCTCTGCTTGGCCAAGGGGGATGACGGGATGAATGTGTTTCTTGCCTTGGCCATCAGCTATCCCTCTGTGGCCCAGTCTGCCCGAAGGGTTCTGCACAGCATGCAGGAGGGGGCTTCAGAGCCCCTCCATTCAGTTCAAAGCCAGTCAGGAGCCTTGGTGACATCAATTTCCACATTCCGTTTTACACACACTGGCTTTTGCCACCATTCCTGTGGTTTCTGGAACCGTCTCTTGCTAAAATAGGTGGAGTGATCAGGAGCTAAACAGCCCACAGGCATGAGTTCTGGGTCCTCACAGGAAGTGCTGTAACTAGTATGTCTGGGGACCCTCAGCAATGAGGCAGGCATGAGTACACACTGACCTTACAGGGTTGTTGTGGGGCTCATAGGGACTTTAGACATGAGAATCCCCACCGTGGTGATGAATCAGCAATGGGCTCTTGACCCTGGGTGGCTAGTATAGCAACTCCAGCCACTGATGACCTGCAAGGGGACTCACATGTTTTTAGTCCTCCTATTTAGGGGAATGGGTATTGCCAAGTTGGCAAGACTTTCATATCACTCATTCAGTAGCGTTCAATCAGTACGTGTGTGGCATCAGCATCTGCTGGTCTTCTGACAAGTTAGTTACATATAGAAATGTCTGGTAAACGAGGTCGTTTTAGCCTTCAGAAACAATGGCAATGCATTTCATGGAAGCCGTGACCCTGGTGACACCAAGCAGGGAGTAAGGCCTCCTCTGTGCTGCTCTGTGCTTGGCTCCTACCAGAAGGACACCAGGTCTTACCTTGGTGGTGACTGCGGAGGCCGAGCTGACCACGAGACTGGTGATGGCTTCATTGCTGCCCGTCGTGCAGGGAGCAGGAGCTGTGGAGGGTGTGGGTAGCCGGGAGGGCACCACGGGCAGTGGTAGGAGGCCTGGTCGTGCGCTGAGACTGCTGGCTGTGCCGCCACCGGCCCCGGAGGTGACACTGCAGACACTGGTGGCCCCGTGGGTACCATTGACACTCCACTCACGGCGGTCCCAGCCTACACGGTAATCTCTTTCGAAGCGGCTATGGTGCCTGGACATCTCGGTGGGCCGTGGCAGTTTCTCACAGGGAACCAGAGCCCGGACCTGTCAGCACAGAACATAGGAGGGCCGTTTAAGCTAAGAGTAGCTCTGCCTGGCCACAGGGAGGCGGCCACCACCAGCAGCTTATGGTCTGCCTCTGGGCTCACGGATGGTTTTTTTTTTTTTTAAAGATTTTATTTATTTATTATGTATACAACATTCTGCCTCCATGTATGCCTGCAGGCCAGAAGAGGGCGCTAGATCTCACTATACCATGTGGCTGCTGGGAATTGAACTCAGGTCCTCTGGAAGAACAGTCAATGCTCTTAACCACTGAGCCATCTCTCCAGCCCACAGATGGGTTTTTAAATACTAGCCAATCTCAGAGTTTTGGTAAATCCTCGATCATTTATCAGCCCCACTTCTCAGATGATGCAGAATTGATTGTTCAGGAGCACACGGCAGAATGTAACAGGCAGGATTTGAACCTGGTTACTGTCAAGGCATCATTTTTAATTCTGCCATGTCACCCTGCCCTGAGCAACATGAAGTACACATCTTAATTATGGCAGGGAAGCATCATCTCCTATCCCTACTGGGATAGAAGACCCCTGACTGCGTGCTTGCCAAGCAAGGCCATGCGACCCATGTGTGTGCTCTCTTTAGAGTCACAGCCTTGACTGAAAATCTCTTTTGTCCCGTACAGTACCTCAATTTACAGACAAGGAGACGCACAGAGAACAAGGGATCCCCACGAGGGCAGGGAACTAAGAGGGGGAAAAGGTCACTATGTCTCCAAAAGATGTTAGCTTCCAGGGGTCATGTCCTCCCTGAAAATCCCAACCCTATGATTCAGAGCTACGCTTCTGGGACCTCAGTACTCTGGCCTCTACTCCCTGCATCTCCCACGCGGCTTCCTGAGTATATGAACAGAAGGCCTTTCAGGGTTGTCATGGAGACTAGACGCACCATGGGACGGGAAGGGCCCTCTGAGTCACCAAGGACTGTGTTTTGCTCAGCATCACTATGATAGTGCTGGCTCCTACCCAGGCAAGGACTAGCTACTCCAGTCAGGAAAGAGACAAGACTGTAGAGGGTGGCAAGAGACAAAGGGGAGAAGGCGTAGCTGTGCCAGGACAGAGATAAGTGGCTGATGGTGAGGGATGCCCTGAACTTCACACCCACAGTCCGGGTTGTGCCTAAGGATTTACTGCACTTTGGTCCTATTCCATTTTCCATTCACTTCCAGTCTAGGCTGTGGGCTCCTATCTTCCATCCTGCCATCCCGGTTCTGGAGTTGCTGGCTACTAGACAAGGCATTTATTTATTTAAAATGACTATAAAACCCGAGCCTCCTCTGGTCTTTGCCTATCTCCCTTCATTGTCCAGGACTTGCACATGGGAGCCAGAGCCTATACCCCGTCTAGGAAACCTGCTACCATGCTCTGCGTCTGTGGGGGCCCAGCTCTGGGAGCCATTCTGTAGGGTGCACAGAACAGACTAAAGGCAGCCTGGGCTGACCCTGTCCCCACAAGTGGCAGAGCTGATAGGTACCATTGAAGATGGATGTTGGTTCCCTGTTCAGTGCATCATTGTGCGTCCAGATTCATAAAATGCCACAAAAATTCATTTAAAATATTGACTTAGTATTCCACATTGAAAAAAATTGTTCCCTCTGTGCCTTTGGCCATCCCTCACATTTTCCAATGGAGGCGGTCTAAACTTAGTTCTACATTTTTGATTACTGTTTGCCCTGGAACCTGGTCCCATGTGGCCCCTGATGTGTCCATCCCAGAGGAACCTGCTCTTGCTGAGGTCACAGATGACCTATTTAAATCCTAGGCACAGTCATGCCATTATTCCTTTGGAATATGAGGAAAATAATATTTCATCCTCATTATTATTCTTTCATATGATGTACCCGCCTTTCTCTTTCTGGGTTCACCCCTGCTCCCCCCACTGTTGAATCTGGCTCCCCTTGAATGATCCTACTCAGTAACTCCCCCTTATCCATGTCACTGAAAGCTACTTTTCCAGGGGTGTCCCTCCTAAGTATATCCCTACTTTCCTTTAGCCTGCCTGGTTCCACCTGTCCGCACTTCAGGTCCCCAAATGAGCTTATTATTCTTCAGCCATTCTCAGGAATGTCCTGCCTCAGAGAGCCACCATCACAGTGCAGGGTGGGTATCTGAGATCCTATTACCCCACAGGCTGTCAAATCTGCCCCCATCTGCTGGCCACTCCCTCTATGTAATCTTACCATGTCAACTATATCAGCTTGGCTTCCTACAACCAATCCTGCCTTCTTACCCACTGCATTATTTTGAGATAGGGTCTCCCTATGCTGCCAAGGCAAGCCTAGAACTCTCTGTAGCTCAGGCTGGCCTAGAATTCTATGTAGCCTAGGCTAACTTCAAGCTTGCCTACTCTTTTCTACCTAGCTGGTTTTTTCCCCCCAAGACAGGGTTTCTCTGTGTATCTCTGGCTGCCCTGGAACTCACTCTGTAGACCAGGCTGGCCTTGAACTCACAGAGATACGCCTACCTTTATCTCACTGAGTGTTGGAATTAAAGGCTGGTGGTACACCCTGCCTTTAATCCTAACACTCAGGGAAGCAGAGATCTGTGTGAGTTCAAGACCAGCCTGGTCTACAAGAGCTAGTTCCAGGATAGGCTCCAAAGCTACAGAGAAACCCTGTCTTAAAAAAAAGCATGTGCCACCACTGCCTGGCCACCCAACTGTTTTAAAAGCACAAATCCAGTCATTATTCTTTCCTTTTCCATGCATAGAGCCCATCCTTTTGAATAAGGCTCCAACTCTCCCTGATGTCCCAGAAGACACTGGAAGTTTGGACTGGCCCATTGTTCTAGCACCTTTTCTCATTCCCAATGCAGAGGCAATGCCCACTCATCCATCATGCAGGGCCTGCCATGGAACCATACCTAGCGCTTACTATTTTGTAATTGAACATTTCCACATAGGACAGACACATCTGTGTGGAAGGGGAGCTCTCAGACAGCAATCCTCTAGTCTCCTGACTGGCAATTTGGAAGCACTAAGTTAAAAAAAATTGGCCTACCTTTTCAGCAAGTAGGACTTGAGCCTCCAAGAGTAGTTCTGGAAGATGAATCTACATTTTGAGGGTATACTTGACCTCATAGCTTGGGCTCTTGTCTCTCCATTTTTCCCAACAAGGCAGAGCTCTATCAATGGCCACAGTCTTGGCACAGCACTTCCCTACGCTGGGTCCAGGGTGGGCAGAGACTATGCTGTGTATCTATAGCACCATGTCCTCTGTTCTCATCCTAAGCACCTAGGAATAGCTCTCCCAGATACCCTGACAGTGTGTTAGGACCATTCATCTTGCTCTGGAAGTCGAAAAGACTGGGTAGTTAATAGGATGCTTTCCAGACCCTGTCCTGTAAAAGCGTATCTTCTTTTGGACTAGTAAGAGGGCTCCTTGGGTAAAGGAACTTGCTACCAAGCATGGTGACCTGAACTCAATCTCTGGGTCTCACTTGGTGGAGGGAGAGAAATGACTCCTAAAAGTATCCTCTGACCCCCACACGTGTGCCACGGCACGTGCGGGCATTTGTGAGCCTGTGTGCGACCTTGTGCACATAAACACAAATAAGTGTAATAAGAACTTTTACGGTATTTTCTTTTTAAAATGTGAGTATGTACATGCTCAAGTGGGTGAGTGGGTGCATGCGTGAGCGCTCATGCAAGTGTGTGTACATGCATATGGCAGTTAAAGGATTAGCTCGCATTTCATCTTCAGGATTGCCATCCACTCCTTTTGAGGTAGGATCTGTCACCAGGCTGAAGCCCACCACTAGGCTAGACTGGGCAACAAGTGAACATCTGCCTCTCCCGCATTGGTATTACAAAGGAGCACCATCACACTAAGCAGGACTGAACTCAGGTCTTCTGCTGCAAGACGAGCACTTATACCAACTGAGGTATCTCCTCAGCTCCCACCCCCAAATATTGTCTATGACTCCGTGGTTCCCTCAGCCACTTGGCAACATTAGAAGTTATACCTTCAAGACAGTGCAGCTGTTCCTTAGCAGAGGCTACCCCACCTGTGCCAGGCTTCACAGGACTGGGGCATAAATCTATATCACGTTCAGATACTTAGAGTGGCAGTCTACCTGTTACATCAGCAGAAACTCACCTAGCCTGACTATTACACTCAGTCAACCCCTGCATTTCCAGGTAACAACACAGCCTCATCTAGCACAGAAAAGTCATTTCTTCTGAGGCAGCAGAGAGGCTCAGGGAAGTCAGAACCCCTGCACCAAGATGTGTCTGAAAGCAGATGAGAACTTGGGATCGGGTCAAAGGGATCTCTTTGGATGTAGCTGCTAACCTCAGGGACCATGTGTAGGCCCCACAGTTCTAGTGTGGAAGAGAAAAACAAGACCCAACAATGCACAGCCCCTACCACCTCCAGCCTTTTGCCACCTCTTCCAGTCTCCTTCAAATGCCAGAGAGGAGGTGGCAACGCAGGCAGCTGGAGGCCACACAATCTGGTTTCGGTCTCATTAAGTGTATTCAAAACAAAGGTCAACTATTTGCATGCAAGCACTTGGGTCAGACCTCATTCCTCAGTTTAATTTCCCCTTTCAAACGAATGAAAGAAACACATTGCAGCTTACTCCAAGCCAGTCGGCAGAGTGCCAGCTCCAGAGGTGGCAACGTAAGTATTTCCTGCTGGGCATGGAGCCAGCGTGTCACAGAGGTCTCATGTGCACATACACGTGTGCCTATATGGTACTGCAGGAGGCACAGGAAGTACCCGTGTGGAGGATGGAGGCCCAGAATGGATACGGTGCCTAAGATCAGACTGGTTAAGCAATTCCAGACAAAACACAGAAAAATACCTCCTTGTTGAGGGCGTGCCCTTTTCTGGCAGGCTGCCTGGGCACTGGTGGAGCTTGGCACAGGGCCCTGCACCAAGAAGTGAGGTTATGAGCAGCCACCGCCTTGCCTTTGGCGTGGAGGGGACAGTTCACAGAGAATCCAGGTCTTATATCTGGGTGAGGGAGTGCCTTGCCAGAACCTGTTTTTGTGTGACACACATGTGTCAGAACCTGTTTGTGTGACACATGTGTGCTGAAAAGGCTCTGAGGCCGAGAGTGGTAGGCACACCTGTAATTCTAGCAGTGGAGAGGCTGAGGCGGGATTATCGCTAGGGGTTTGAGTCTAGCCTGGGCTACATAAGGAATTAAAGGCCAGCCCGGGCTATAGACTGAGAGCTTATCTTGAAGGGAAAAGAACAGAAAAACAGCAAAGAGTTAGAGAGTCGGAGGAGGAGGTCACTCTGTGGTCCAGGTCATGCCCCAGGTTGATTCTGGCAGCTCAGTGACAACATTTGACCTACACGACTTGGCTCGGGATCTTGTTTGCAGCAAAAACTATTTCCCCACCAAACTCCTGTCTTTGAATTATCCCAGCGATGCTGAGCCAGGAGAGGAGGGAAGATGACCAGAGTCTTCTTGGGGTGAGGCATAGAGGGGACTTGACTTCAGCTTCACATTTATAGAGACTACTGCTGCTAAGCAAGCACGCCCCTCTGTGAATTCGCCTGCATATCTTTACGGCAGCCCATGTGTGGACACCCACTGGCTGCTTCTCAGTACCAGGTCTGTCTCAGGGCTCAGAGCACAGGCTCTGCACACAGTTCAGAAAGCTGGGACAGGCATTCAGTTTTCCGTTCTCTTCTTTTTAAATCCTCCCTTCTTCCCCAGGAAGAGGACTTTGGTAGCATCACAGTAAATAGGAAGAAGTGTTGCTCTGAAAATTTAGTCACTGCTAGCATCCCAGCCTCTAGTCTATCATTTTCTGTGTTACTGCGTCTCACACAGGGACACACCAAATGCAAGGGTTAAGTCTCTGGGCATGCTCCAAAGGCAGCCACATCACAGCAACCAGGTCTTAGAAAAATCAGAATGAAAATGCAGATACCTCCGCCCCGCCTTGCCAACCCCCCCACCATGAGTCAGGCAATCCTGTACAAAGGCTACTTTTGGGGTATCATTAGCATAAAGTCTCCCATGGAAAGGGCCTTTTCCCTTCCATTAACCCTTCCTTGGAGAGGGCAAAGGACTATTCTGCTTCTTTGGGCAAGTGTGCTACTTGACTTGGTGGCTCCATGAATCTCCTTCCTTCCAGGCTCCCCATTCACTGGGAGTGGACGGAAACCGGTGGTTCGCTTCCTGTTGACAGGTGGAACTAAGTGTTCGCTGTGATCAATACAACCAGAACCCGAAGCATCTGAAACGCACAGTAATGGAGGAGGAGTGGCCCATCTCCAGAGGCTCTGTGGCTTTCCTCTGCAGGAGACAGCCGGTGGGTATCATTAAGGACCAAACTGAGAAAACTAAGTAACCTCAGTCCCTGTCAGGCAACCTCCCCACATCTTCCCCTATCACCTGCCCCTGGGACCCTCATATCCCTGCTGCTCTCCATCAGAAAAACAGGCCTTTTCCCTGGACTGTCATGAGGCGAATCGAGGCAGCACCTCACGAGCCTCTGCATGTATAGGAGAGCCCACCAGTGAGGGACGGTCATAGCCACAGTTCTGGTATAGACGATAGGTCTGTAGCCTCAAGGACAGCAGGAACTGGCAGACTTTGCCAGAGTTCCCAGGAAACTGTCAATCTAGAGGCTGAGTGTATGCCTGCCATCTGCGATTGCACTCAGCTACTGAGACCTCCTGTGCTAGGCAGCTGGGGCTCTTTAGGGCAGCCCCACCCAGGGCCACAGGGCAGTAATGGATTGCTAGCAGAAAGACGGTTATCTCCAGCTAATGTCCATGAGGTCAGGGATAGTGTCACTAGTCCCAGGACCTGCCTTGATGGATGAACTTCTCTCCGTAGCTCAGGGAGAACCAAGACAGTCCTGAGAAGGCCTGGGAGCTTGAGGATGGACATCAGAGGGCAATCAGTTGACATCAATACTCATCTCTGGTACCCAGCCATGCCTCTCGTTTCTTAGCAGCTGTTGGCCGGGCTCCGCCTCCTAGACACTTGTTAGATACCAGATCAGCAGCTCTGCTACACAGATTTGCCTGGAAAGACTTCATCATGAATAATTCATCGGTAAATAATTAAGGATTGCCATGTGTCACAGTGTGTGGTGTGTGTGTGTGTGTGTGTGTTGCCAATGGAGGGCTGGAGCCCAGAGAGTAGTATCTCTTGAGTTCTGGGCACTAGCCCTCAAAAATCCTGTTCAGGACCAGCATGCTGTGTCTACCTGAATACACAAACAGGATAGCTGTGGTCTGTGTCCAGTGGTTCACTGTGTTTTCTGGATGTCGGCGCTGGCCTTCACATATTAACATTCGTGGTGTGTACACACTGCACACAGGATCACAGGTGGCTAATGACCCTTTCCTCATTCTTATCATTAAGACACGCCGAAGGAGTGGGCTGCCGGCTGCGAGAGCCCTGAAGGCGTGATTAATCCACAGAAGGCAGGGGAGCCCTTGCTGCCTCCAGACTCGGGGAGCCGAGGTGGCTGGCTGAGGAATGAGCCATGGACGTCCGGCCCGATTGGAAAATGGATGATTGCCTCATTTGGGGAAGACGTGCTGCCAAGTCAATTGGAACAGCCTGTGCCCATCTTTATTATTTTCGTTTTCCTCTCTGCATCTTTTAGTTTTTCTTCTGGAACAAAACATTATACAGAAGCCAGAACACCATCTTGGCGAAAGCAGCACAAAGGAATTCTCTGGGTGTCTTGCGAGGAGCCAGCTTGGCCGTGACTTGGTGTGGATGTTGCTGGGAGCTGAGGATGCCCCTGGAAAATGCCCCCATACTTCCTAGAACTATAGGTGATGTGACCGGGGCAGACCCCCCCAGTAACTAGATTCACTTCTGCCTGAGGCTGGGGTGAGCCTCAGGTTGCCCCCTCCTGCTTCCTCTGGCCAGCCCTTTGATCACGGCCAGAGTCCAGACTACCAGGCATATACCTCAGGGACGGACTGGCAAGCCCTACTCTCCACGAGTTCTGGTCCCATCCTTGAGGTCAGGGCTGTCTCGTTCCTTTTGCTTCCTTCACCATAGCTGATGGCTCACCTGGGCATCCATGGGCAGGGACCAGAGAGGCCAGACTAAGGTAACAAGTATTCTTTAGCATGGGGCACCAGAGAGGGTAGGGACAAGGTTTAGAGACGAGGGGGGCATCTAATGCCTTGCTCTTGGGGCTCACCTTCACTTACAGAACCTGGATAGAGGCAACCCCAGATTCTGTCTCACGTGCAAGGCTCCAGTCCGGGCCCTATACTCCACACCAAGGTTGATGTGGTCCCCAGGAAGAGCAGCTGTCAGGGCCTCTAACATGGACATGAGCCATGGGGGTCATGTGTAGACACCTTCCTGGGACAGGTGCCATTTTCAAATCCTCTGTATGAACAGAAGCCAACACAATCTAGATGACTACACACTGGCACCTGAGGGGCAAGGAACCCGAAGGGCAGTGGCCTCTTTAGTTCTTTTACTGAAAATAGCAAAGCCCCAGGCAAACCAAATATGGTATTGCTGTCCTATGTCACCTCTGTTCTGAGAGATCTTTTCTTTCACTGTGCCTCGTCCAGCTAAGAGGGACACTCCCTGCCCCCGTCAGGCCTCACCCACTAAAAGCTATATGGAGAGTGACTGGCTGGGCACTCAGCCTTGCCCTACATTTAGTATCCAGAAGGTTCCAGCAGACTACAGGGTCTAGACTTAGCTAAGCAACTTCCCTTAGACCCCCGAGCCTGCGGTGGGGCAGGAGGCCTGGGGAGCAAGGGAAGCCAGGGATACCACACATCCCATTGAAACTAGAGCCATGCCCCCGTGACCTCTGTGTCTACTCCTGGAACCCAGGGTGTGAATCTCTGTAATACAGAGCTTCAGAGTATTGTCTTGTTATTTAGAAGTAGTCAGAGCCTGTATTCCCCAATGCCAGCTAAGCCTATGTAAATGCTCAATGGGTTACGGCAACATCTCTGGGTTCTGGAGCCTGCCTCACCTGCCACCTGCTACTAAGAGAGCTCTCAGTTCACCAGATGAGCTGGGGATCAGAGAGATGTTGGAGGCTTAGCTGGCATTTTAACAGGTTGTAGGTAGAAAACTCCAGTCTCCGAACCACTTGGGTTAGCTGGCCAGGATTCTGCCCTAGGGCCAGGCTTTTGGTACTCAGGATGGCCTCATGGCATGGTGGGAGAGCGGAGGTACTGTTGGGCAAACCCACATTCCATAATTACAGGGCTTAATATATGACATAAAACGACAAACGTTCAAAATGCTTTTCTGATGATAGGTTTGAGGTAAAATGCCACGGGTTCCTTTTCTGGGCTCAGTTTCTCATACCCACACACACAAAGGCAATCTCCCTGTCTGGGAGAGGCTCTACCAAGCGCCTGCTTCAGATGG
This sequence comes from Ondatra zibethicus, assembly GCA_004026605.1. NCBI lineage: Eukaryota > Metazoa > Chordata > Mammalia > Rodentia > Cricetidae > Ondatra > Ondatra zibethicus. The sequence continues at coordinate 74,763 of PVIU01008248.1, forward strand.
ACAATATTGAAAGAGCAGCCTCCTCATTCCCTCCCTTTCCGGGTGCACCTTTGGTTTGAGAGATTCTGGCTGTGTGTTTGAATGTAGTCGTGATTTTTTTTTTTTAAAGCATACATGATTCAGAGACTGTTCTCAAGGGACTAATTGACTAGGCATTTGTTTTATCACTTCTGGTGTAAATCATTATAATGGTGATAATGAAAAATAAAAAAGATATTGCAAATGACAGTTAGCAACATAATATCAGCATAGACTGAGAAAAGAGGGGAGGTGCGTATAAATTAGATGCTTGTAAACACCAGGATCGATGAGCGAGCTATGGCGGGTCTGGGAATAGGATTAGCTAGTGTTCTCATTATGAATAACCATCTTGGCTCCTTGGTTTGCATTCCTGTGGCTCTGCAGAGGACGGAAACCCTGGAATTGGAGACCTGTTTCCCCCACAGCATTGCAAAGCCCCGGTAGAGGTCTTTGAAGCAGAAATTCTGCAGTTTCTTTCCTTCACTGAGGGGGCCTCCCACTCGCTCCTGGCTGCCTCTCAGGCAGGCCTGATTATTCGGAATCTTGGAGAATTGACTAATTCAACATGCTCGTGCGCCACAGGAAGTGGTATCCATCAGTGACCCAGGCTGATGAATGGATCCTACTCGGTGCCTGGAACCAGACCCAGCAGCCAGTTGCATAGAAGAAAGACTGATGCGTGTGCTCTATTTGGTTGCCAAAAATGCTCTTGCAATTTGCTTTCTTCTAGACAAGAGTCTATTCAAAAGTCTATTTGGAAACATTAGGGAACGGCCGTCACATGGCCAGCCGATCATACTGCCCATGACAGGATATTATCTTCCTTGGGAGAGACTCTACTGCTCTTTTATTTCACCAAGTAACTAGTGTCTGGGCTGATGGCTGCAGAATTGCTCCGGGGGCTGGGGACATTAAAATCCCTGTCTAGAGCAAATGTGGAACCGACAGCTACTTCAGCGTGCAGGATTTGTGGACCCTTCACTAGAGTTAAGTACAAGTGCCTGGTTTCCCAGGCTCCTTTGGTGGGACCTGGGGTGGAGGTCCTGCTTATACAAATCCTTCTTGGTGAATGTGGGTTTTTTTCTTCCATGAGTTAGGATCTTACACCCTTTCCCTCCCACTCAAACCCCTATGCAGGTGCTGGGTGAATCTATGCACTGCCCTTTGCTCACCGAATCCCAGGGAGACACTGCCCACGTCCTTTCCCATCACATTGCTGAAAGACACCAAGGGGCAGGTTCCTGCCCGCAGGGATAGTGAGGCTTAGCAGCATGGTGCAGATGGAAGGTAGAAAACCTTTATGGGCTTCAGAGAGCAGTCAGCCTTAGCTAGACCAAGGCAGTGTAGCTGGGCTCTGTTCACTCCAGAGAGGAGACTGTGTCTTACTTAGAACATGGGGGCTGCTTATGAGTGGGTACAGATAGTGTGGTTGGGGACAGAAGCTCTGGCTTTGCCTGTCAATCACCTCTCCCCTGGACAGAGAATGACCCCCTCCACTTAAAGGCCACCACTGTGGCCTTAGGAATCCAAGGCCCATGCTTCTTCAGGATCTGGTATGAGTCTCGGGGGAAAAGAGTTTAGGGCCACACAGGAGAGATTTACATCTTTTGTCCTGGCCATGGACCACATGTTTTCTCTACCCGGCAGCTGACTGCAAGGATGCCAATGCCCAGCTCGTCTCAGACCACAGAGTCTTCTTTGTCTTTCCTTAGAAGCCACTACTCTGGTATATACCTGCCCACGATGTTTCCTTGTCTCAATTCTAGGTCCATGTTTTTAATTAAATTAAAAAAAAAGGCAGCGGCCGAGAGCAGAGGGCAGCCTGTAGGGAGACTGAGCTTTATCGCCACCCAAGCATGCAGACGAGGCGGCCTCCGTTGACAAGTTCACATCTCCAGTGCAGAGCTGGCTGTTTGAACAGCTTGTGTGCAGTAATTGAAACATAGATTTTTTTGTTGCCTTTCTGTTTATTTTTAGATTAACCAAGCAGGGATACTTGGCTTCTGGGCTGCCATTTGGACCCTATCGGGCAGCCGGGGATTGCTGGGCAGCCCGGGATTGCTGGCCTCATGTACACAAAGCATCATATTTCCCAGGGTCTCCCTTCTGGGTTTCCTGAGTCTGATTCTGGGGAGAAGTGGCCTTCACTGTGATCATTCTCCTGACTAAGGGCTCCAGACAGGGAAACTGAGGAATTAGGGCTGTCCCCCACTTTCCATGTTTCTGAAGATTGCTTCTCTCTGCCTTTCATAGATTTTCATAGCAGCCCTGAGAGGCAAACTAACCAGAGACCAGCAATCTACTCTTTACACCCTGGCGGTGACCTACAAATAGACCAGAAGCATCCATGCCTGGGACAAGGGGATTAAAATAAAGCAAGAGCCAAAGCTCAGAGAGAAGATTCAAACAGGGCCTACTTTGGCCATTTTTAAAATTTTAATTTTTAAATTGGTCATTTTTTTAAAAAAAAGAATATTATATAGCCAAGGCTGGCCTTAGCATCTGCATCGTCTTGGTTTAGTTTCCTGCATGTGTTCCACCAAAACCACTATGGTTCTATCAACCATGACAAGACTATAATGAATATTCAGTAGGGAACATTTTAGCTGGCCAGCAGGGGTCCTGCTCAAGGACAGCCTCTGGCCACCCAAGTACTGCTGGCCACTGTGGCAAAGGAAAAGATGAGCTGGCCATTCGCTTACTGGCGCTTAAAATTTTCATTGCTTTCCTGCCATTGGCCAAAGCAAATCACATAGACATGTCTGACTTGAAACGAAGTAGGGAAATACAATCCCACCAAGTTGTTTTCTGGGACCTTTGTCTTTAGCCCAACAGGGCTGGCATCTCCTTGAAGGCCAGCATGTCTCATCTCAATGTCCCCAGGGCCCTGCCCTGGCATACTGCAGAGGGTTCACTGAGCTGATCTGTCCTGGGGGAGGGGATGCGAAGGAGAAGGACCTCTGTATTCTTCCCTCGAGGTATGGCAACCTCTGCACTGCTCAGGCCCTGCTCTGGTGCCTCTTTTCCAGGAAACCCTCCTCAGTGACCAGCCTGTGAGGACTGTGGTGCCAGGACACCCTAGCTCCCTGCCTCAGCCCCGCTCAGCGCAGATCCTGTGACACTACAGTTGTGGAACCATTTTTAGACAGCTAGACTCAGTGAGATGTCAGCGGCTCTCAGGTTGTTTTTTTTTTTTTCCTTTCTCCAATTATCTCCATCTCAACTTACCCTGCCTGACCCAAACTACTCTTGGGGTGACTTCGGGGTATTCCAGTTATGACTGGTGCTGCTGTAACTCTATCTGCCCCAGAAAACTCACATCCACTGAACTGGAAGCAAGCTGCAGCAGGCACTGAACCGTGGGCCCAATGTGCATCAGCTCCTTTATCCTCGGAGCAAACCTTGGAGGGGTGCTCTTATTAAGCCAGGCATGGGGAGGCTTATGTACTTAAAGGCTTAAGGGACCAAATGCTATGGTGAGGGGTGCCAGGCAGGAGCACCTTCCCTAGGGAAGGGTGTGGTCTTATACTATCTCCCAGCTCACTTCTCAACTTCCTTCTTCTTTGTAGTTTTAACAATTTTCTTCTCTTTCTCCTTTTATTCCTCTTCCTACTTCTTTTTTTTTTTTCTGCTATGTAGCCCAGGATGGCTTTAAAGTTATCACTCTAGTTCAGGTTGGCCTAGAGTTTATGATCCTTTTGTCTTGGTCTCTGGAATGTTGGGATTATAGGCATATCTCACAATGCATGATTAACCTTCAGGGATTGCTCTGAGGGCCCCTACAGTTGACAATTCCTCTTTTTTGATGGGGGCTCTTACAGACTTCATGCTCAACCTGGTACCTCAGCTGAGACTTCTGCATAGAGGATGGCCTCAATTAGCATCCTGCTACAACCAAGTCTCCCCACCTCTTCCATTTATTAACTCCTCTAAGGGGCCTGGTGATTCCAGGCTGCTCTGGGCCCCCTTTCTTTTGCTCCCTAACCTTTGCAGCCCTCACTCCACAGGGTCCTGTGTGCCTTATCACACACCATGCTCTGAAGTCATATAGCATTGCCAGCTCTATCAGTTTCCTCAGCAGAAGTCCTGGGTGCAGCTTTACGTACATTTCTGCCCAGAGTTCCTCATACGCAGACCGATCCAGGGTCTCCTGGGTGCGAGAGACCCAGGCACCATGGAGAACTGGGAATGCAGGTCAGGGCCCCTGAGTGGGTTCTAGGGAGTTCTGAACAAGCCAGAGCACAACTGGAATAGGCCCCCAGAATGAGTGACCATCTGTTTTTGGCTTAGACACAACAGTCCATTGACAACCAGTAGCCATGGTACACAGCACAGGACCAGTCCAGGTGTCTGAGTTCAACAAAGGTGCTTCAGATGTTGGGCTTTGTGTGGGAGGGTGTCTGCACGAAGCTGTACTCCCTGACTAGCCAGGCACCACTAGGATGGTCTAGGAGCTCAGTGTCCTATTCTCTGGGACTGGTAGCCTGTTCCCAGACACATAGGCCGTGACTGGCCACTCACTGGAGCAGCATGCTGTGGTCTACTCACTCACATGTCCCATGGTCCTGACCTAGAAAGGGCAAATTTCATGACAACATCAGAGAGGAGCCACTCCCTTTTTCTTACTGTCCTCCATACCCCTGACCTTTTCTGGTGTCTGTCTCCCAACCTGGCATTGCTCTGTTGTGTGCTTCATAGCAGAGGAAGGTGGCAAGCAGCGGGGGGGGGAGGGTGGACAAGCAGCATTTACAGGACAGTGCCGCATGCCACCAGTCTAGAAGCCATTTATGTTACCACGTGCATGACGGCACTGGTTCCATTTTATGGAGGGGCAAACTAAAGCTCAGAGATTAGATGACCTAGCCATGAAGGAGGTCCCAGGAAGAAAGCTCAGTTCCACACTGGTGCTCCTTCTACACCCTCTTGGGGTCTCATGACTGAGTTGCAGCTTCCTGTTAGCCTGGTTCACAGCCCTGTAGCCCTCTGAAAAACATGTTTGTTACAGATCGAGCCTATGGCCAACAGCTGTGGGCAACTCACGTTTCTCACTGACCTTTATCTTGGCTGCCCTCTTCTGAACCTCCAAACCTCTCACCCGGATTTCTGCTCGTCTCCTAACCAGCCTCCCTCCATCCTGTCTGTGCATTCTCTACCACACAGTCAGGAAAGCCTAAGAAAATGCAAATCAGATCACCTAGTGCTGCAAGTCCTGTTTTGGTTTCCAAATCACTGGAGAAAAAGTCAAACCCTTAATGCTTCAAAAGGCCCTATGGCCTACTTTCTCGTCTTGAACTGTTGCTCCCTGGTCACCTCTGCCCTAACAGACTAGCCTATAGCATGTCCCCCACTTCCTCTCTCTCTCCCTCTTTCTTCAGCTATCTCAGGCCCTATGTGAAAATATGAGCCCCATGTTGGAATGCCAAAATGTTCTTTTTGGTCACCAACCACTCCCAAATCATGACACGGAGACTTACTCTTAGTTTTGAATGTTCAGCCTTTTTTAGATTTATTTTTGACTAGCTCTTTTTAACTTAAATTAACCAGTTTCTCTTTATCTACCTCTTGCCTTGGGGATTTTTACTTTTCTTCCTGTATAACTTACTTTCCCTGCTTCTCATGTCTGCTGGCCTGGTTGGCCCCGGGCCTCTCCCTCTTTCTCTCTTCCTTCTCCTGTTCTTTTTTCTCTTTCCTCCTATTGATTCTCTCTGCCCACCAGCCCAGCCTATCCTTCCTTCTGTCTAGCTATTGGCTGTTCCCTTTTTTATTAGACCAATCAGATGCCTTAGTCAGGCAAGATGAAACAAATGCAGCACATTTGTACATAATGAAACACACCTCCTTACATCATTAAACAGATGCAGCACACATAAATGTAACATACCTCCACACGGTTAGAGGACTATTCTGCAGCACAGACAAATGTACCAGGCTTTTCCTTTTTGCCTAATTAAAATAATATTCCACACCACCGGCTCCCTCCAGGTCTTCCAGCACAGGACCCCGCTTACTTTAAGATCTCATACAACATACAACATACCAGTGCTCTGCCAGCTAACCATGTGGTTAGCGCCTTCATTTCCTTCAGGCCTCTTTCTCAGATCAGTGAGGCCTTTTCTGGCCATCCTATTTATTTTGTTTTGTTTATAAGATGATTAGATCTCAATATCACAAGGTTCAGGCTGACCTTGAACTCCTGGTTTCCTGCCTCTGAGATGACAGACATGCGCCAAACTATCCAACTTGGCCATCCTATTTTTAAAAGGGCAACTTCTAGCCCTGCCTTATTTTTGGATGGTTCTTTGACATTCTTCCAGGCTACATAATTTACTTAGAGGTCTGACTCCCCTACACTGGGATGTCAGGCCTTGTAGGTAATGTTTTATAAATACTGACATTGTATCTGCATCGAGCTCTGGGGGCCAGCTCTTATGATGGCTACCCACATGTGGAAACCGAGGCACAGGAAGATCAAACAACTTGTCCAAAGTCACCCAGCTAGAAAGTGGCAGAGACTGGCCCTGTACCCAGGCAATGGAACTCTTGAGTTCCCTTCACCACAGTCCCTAATGCCAGCTCTACATCCTGTGTGTCAGGGCTCAGTAAAAATGCGTGAACGAACACTCCAACTCCACACCTGCATGATCCCCTGCCCATCTTCTCCCCGGACACAGAGGCAGCTGGACTGCCTGCTGTCTCTCCTTTTCCATCTTTGTCCCCAGGTTGCCCACCTCTGATGGCAGCAGTCACAGTCAAGGAGTGTGACAAGAATGAACCCTAAGTCTCCCTTTGACCATGACCATGAGGCCAAGTCCATCCAAGTTGGACAGGACACAGCCTTTTGAGCTGGGGGGGCCAAGCTTCCAATAGGTGTATTCATGCTCTCACCCCACGCTTCCTGTGCTGTGCCCCATTGAGCCCTAGAAAGTGTGGGCCTCAGGACCTGGGTGCTAATGCCACTAGAGCCCCAAGCATCCCATGCCTGATGTACAGGTATCAAGGACACTTGGAGTAAGCATCCTGCTCTCCCCCGGGGGCACACATATCCATGGTGCAATTCTTTCTAGGAAAATGACTCAGGCAGCCATTTATTAAAACGTAACTACACGTACCAAGTCGCTCCAAAGCACCAGCCATTCTCAAAGCCAATGAAGCAGCTTGTAGGTGCTATCTGATTTTTAATCAGCATGTTCTCTCCCCATCTGGAAGGTCTAATGAAATGTTACACTGTGAGGAACACGGAAATAAGGAACTTCAGAGGTGAGGGACGTGATTTAATTTCTTGCTTTGGTCTCTTATTTGCATATACCTCGAGGGAATAACCAGTAGGAGAGAGAAAAGAAAAAAAATAACAAAACCTGCCTGTCTACTGGGGGCCAGGCATCCCACTTGAAGAACGACTGTGGTTGACATTTCACCCTTGCAAGCAGCAGATATGTGTGTGCATGCATGTGTACGTACACACACACACACACACACACACACACACACACACACACACACACACACACACACACACACACTGTATTGCCCTGTCACCGTCTCTGAGACAGAGGCCACTGGAGCTCTGTGTTCTTGCTCTCTTCTATCTCGGGGACTGTAGCTCAATTACATGCTCTAGCCCAGTTTTGGCTCTGCCTGGGGCTGTGTTCATGTGTGCAGGTGAATTGGGTCCCTCTAGGCTTGGCTGGTTAGTGGCAAGGACACTGTCTTTACTCTCTTTCCCTGCTCATTGCAGAGGAGAATGATGTAGAATTGGCAGGGGCACAACATAGCAGGCGCCTTGGTTGCACTCATGGGGTAACACTCCTAGTAACCCGCCCCAAACTGTGACCTGGGAAAGAAAGAAGCTCCCATTGGAAGGAAACCGCTACAGTGCTGGGGGTGCTCTAGCGGCTAATCTGTCCCAACTCAGACACGCTTTACCGAGCAGGTGAAAGCCCAAAGATCCAGAGTTGGGATCTTTTTTGTGGCTAAGGTCACAAAAATCTTGACTTCACTAAATAAATGCTATGTTAACTAGACCTGGTTCCACCTGAAGCGTCCCAGATAAAGGTCCTGTAAAGCTGTTTTTAGTTGATTTTCCGAGTTCAATTCCTCAGGGCTGAGCAACTTGTAGGTGGGCCAAGTGGAAAGCCTGAAGAGGCAGTCAGGAATGTCCCTGAAAGACCTGTCCTTTCTTTGACTTCCCTCTGGGGAGAAAAGCAGGGAGGACAGAGGCTGGATGCTGGCTCCCTGGGGAAAGGCTCCTTCCAAATGCTGACAAGCCCCAAGGACAGCACGTGCTCTGCAGCAAAGGTCAAGGCCAGAAAGCAGGAGGTTCAGCAGTTCCCCAAATAGCCCGACCCTGAGAAGGCCATCCCTAGTTGCATGCACATACCCCACAGGAACTGACCAAGTACTTAGCTGGATAAGCAGAGAATCTAAGGAGGGACAGCCACCCCCATCAGACCCAGTGACAGCCCACAGGCCCCTGAACAGACCGTGCCCTCCCATCAGCAGAAGCTGCCCTGGGCATTCAATCTTCCAGTCGGGTGGGTCTAATGAGACTGAAATAAGTCTGCTAAATGCCTAGCTCATTTTTGTTCCTTAATAAACACAGGCACAGAGAAAGACGCAATTAAAGCAAGGATGGAAACAGGGACTAACTAGGGAAGAATCACGATGGCCAAATTCTGAGAGGTTATTTTAGACAGGAGATGACAGGAATGGAAACGAAAACAAAAGGAAACACCACCAACCCAGTTGCCTGCCTGAGCCCTTCCGGCGCCTGGATGTGGTCTTCCAAGGCCACCAGTGGGACAACAATGACATAACAACAGGCAGCGCACAGCCCGTCCCTCCCAGGAGTGCTAATTACCTCCCAGGATTAATTCTGCAGCTAGCCAGACAGTTCCAGCAGCATAACCACTGCCAGAAACAAGGGCTCCTGGAAGGAAGACACACCTACTGTTTCCCAGGATCTGGACCTGGGGCCAGAGTCCACAAATCCTCTTGCGCAGAAGGTGCTAGCCTTGCTGCTTCCATCCGGAGCACCAATTATGTGGTTTCTTAGGCTATAACTCCTCTATCTTCCTTTTTTCTTTTTCTTTCTTCCTCCTTCCCTCCCTCCCTCCCTCCCTCCCTCCCTCCCTCCTTTTCTCCCTTTCCTTCCTCCTTCTCTTCCTTCCCCACCCTCTCTCCCTTCCTCCCTCCTTTCTTCCTTCTATGTTTTTAATTGCTAGGGGCTTGAGTAAACATGATAAATGTGCATCAGAGAACAGGAGTCCTGGGAGGGTGGCTGCCTCAGACACCCAGAATCACCCTCCCCTGCTGGCCAGCTCCTAGTGTCCAGCTAAAACAAAGAGATACACAGAGCTTTGGCCAGACTTCCCAGTCCTTTAGCCAGGCTTGGCTGGGTCCTCGGCTTTGTACTGGGTGCAGTAAGGGGCAGCAGAGGTAAGCTGGCTAAGGGCTGTTCTATCTGGCAGGGTTGGACCATTCTTTAGGGCAGCAGTTCTCAACCTGTGGATCAAGACCCCTGTGGGGTTCACATATAAGATATCCAGTGTAACAGATATTTACAATATTCATAACAGTAGCAAAATCACAGTTATGAAGTAGCAATGAAAATAATTGTATGGTTGGGGGTTACCACAATGGGAGGAACTATGCTAACGGATGGCAGCATTGGAAGGTTAAGAACCACAGGTCTAGGGGAAACTCTGGGCCACAAGACCAGTGTCTTCTGCTAGGCACTGGTATGACTCCCTTGAAGTTCGTCTCCTCTTGCCTTCCCTACAGGAAGGTAGGCAGATAACTACCCAGTCTTCCATGTAGCAATTCACTATTCAATCAATCTATTCACCACCATCCACCCACCCACCATCCACCCATTCTGCTATTCCATCCTATCTATCCCTTCATCCACACATCTACTGCATCCATTCATCCACCCACCCTCCCATCCATCCTATCTATCCATTCATCCACCCACCCTCCCATCCATCCTATCTATCCATTCATCTACACATCTACTGCATCCATTCATCCACCCACCCTCCCATCCATCCTATCTATCCATTCATCCACACACCCTCCCATCCATCCTATCTATCCCTTCATCTACACATCTACTGCATCCATTCATCCACCCACCCTCCCATCCATCCTATCTATCCATTCATCCACACATCTACTGCATCCATTCATC
>PVIU01008249.1:0-16343 GCA_004026605.1 Ondatra zibethicus
GGGACTGTGACAGTGGGGGACTATGACAGTAGGGGACTATGACGGTAGGGGACTATGACTGTAGGGGACTGTGACAGTCGGGGACTGTGACAGTGGGGGACTGTGACAGTGGGGGACTGTGACGGTAGGGGACTGTGACAGTGGGGACTGTGACGGTAGGGGACTGTCACAGTAGGGGACTATGACAGTAGGGACTGTGACAGTAGGGGACTGTGATGGTTGGGGGTATCTGGCAACTTGCTGCTACTGAAACCACAGGATCTTGTGAATTTATTGTTGTTGCTTTTGACATTGTAGAAAGATACAAGTATGTTCATCTATGTTTTTGGAAATTTTGGTTTCTTGGTATTCTTTGTCTTAATAGTGTGATGGTCCAAGGGAAGGGTACAATGGCTTAAAAATATTTTAATTCCTGCCAGGAAGGTTGAAGGGATAAGATAGAGGACACGAGACAGAGATTGCTCCACGCGGCCATACAGTTTATTTAATAGCAGAGAGTGTGCATGCTTGTGTGTGTGCATGTGTATCTGCCCTTTGCTTGCTGAGGACTCTGTGTTTATAGGCGCCTATCACTTCCTGGAATCCAGACGCCCAGGGAGCTTGTTTTACAAAGAGTGATAGGAAGTGGGATAGAGCTGTTTGAACCCAGCAAAGGTTATACAGATGACAGAACAGGAAGACGGAGATGAAAGGCTTTTATCCTGCTTTTAGTTACCTTGTAGACCCACGTGAGGAGCCAGTGCCTTTTAGCAAAAGCAGCTTTTAAATGCCTGTTTCACACCCTTAATCTGTGGAGTCTGATGCAGTCTTCAGGCAGAGAGTATCAGAACTAAATGGGAAGGTGCCCAGCTGCTGCCTCCTGAGCTGTTTATTTGGTGTGTGTAGGAAAGCCCCTGGAGTCACGAGCACTGCACTAGTAATATCATAACCATCCTGATAAGAATGGAGATCCCCCGTTGCATGAAACAGATTATGCCTCTGAGGCCTCCGGAGGCCCAGTTCTGTAGTCATCATGATTCTAGACTTCCAGGATTCATAACTGTGAAGGGATAAGCTTTTGTTGATTTAGCCCCAAATCAGTTTGTGGGGCTTGCTTTGACCCCAGGGAATTAGCCAACTTGGGAACTAGTGACCTAGTCATGAGGGATTTAAGGAAAAGGAAACATGGATTCTGTGCATCACAAGGTCAAATCAGCTCCCACTGTTTAGGCACACGCTCTTATAGGGGCAGGGGAGAAAGACCTGGGAAGGAAAGGAAAGCCCGACTCGAGTCTGGATGAAGATTCTCACCAGCTGAGAATTCTAACACAACTAAGAAAAACTGCTTAAAGCCTTTCTCCCACCCCTGATATAAACCTATAATTTTTTAGGAATCTAACCAGAAACCCCATTTATACCAAAATATCTGTCTTAACTTCCTCATACAATTCCAGTGGCTCCTGGTTTCACTGTATGTGATTATAATTCCATTCAAGGCACTTCTGGAGCCATCCCATAAACTCACTTATCAAAGTGGGAGGGAGACTTCTTATAAACCCTTTGCAATATAACTTGAAGGTCAGCAGAATGGTATATGGCCAATGCTAAGACACTTGAATATGACTCTCCCTTGAGAAGCTCATACCCCTTGAGCTTTGAGAATTGGGTATATTCTAATCTTATTCTCTCCCTCTTTCTCTTAACACCTCAGTTACATCTATGTTAAAACATTTTTTTTAACAAATGGTAGCCAGTCTTTGAGGAGTGTACACCCATGTTCTCAAAAGCCTTAAGTTACTTTTTGATTGCTGTGAAGAGACACCATGACCAAGACAACTTATTCAAGAAAGCACTTAATTAGGGGCTTGCTTACAGTATCATAGGGTTAGTCTATGATCATTATGCAGCGGAGTATAGCAGCAGGGAAGTAGGCATAGTGTTGGGGAAGTAGCTGAGAGCTTACATTTTATCTTCATGTTGGGGGAAAGAAAGAGAGGAGACTGAGTCTGACATGGGCCTTTGGAACCTCAAAGCCCACCTCCTACAAGGCCACACCTCCTAGCCCTTCCCAGAACAGCTTCACCAACAGGGGACCAAGCACTCAAGCGTGCAAATCTCTGTGGGCCATTTTCATTTACACACTGAAATTAGGTGTGCATCTTCCTATTTTTAATAAACCCTAACTCGTCTTCATACTGCTAGCATTGAATTTATTTTCTGGATCTGGATTTACCTGAGATTAAGTCCCTAAAATGTTAAAGGAAATCTTCAGGACATTTAGGGTGACAGTGTGGAGCTGTGTCTTGCCCTGCCACCATTGATAAAGTCTTCTTTGGGGACTCATCTGGGATCTCTCTGAAGCAATGCTGGTGAGTTTTATGAACTGCTTAGCTGGTCTACTCTATTTTCAATGTGCATATATATTGCCGTTGTTTCTTCGTTGCTATAGACATTTTCATTGGCATGGATCTTGATTTATTGATACAAATTTAAGGTCAGTTTTATTATCTTGATTAAGGTATTGTGCTTATGCATCTCATTTAAAAATATAATGTATAATTAAGAAATATAGGTTAGTAGGTAATCATTTATAATAGTCAAGCTTGTAGTCATGTGAGTTAGATTTTTTAGATGTACAGAGATGTATTTCAGATAAATAGGCATTCTTCAAACCTTTCAAAGACTACAGAATATGGCATTTAAAATGTTTTAATAACTTAGGACTTTTCATGACAATGAGACACATCCGCTCCTGGCAGTACCAATTATTTCAAGAGGAAGATGGGCATCAAAGAGGCTACTTATAAAGTTTGCTAGCTATTTGGGCAAGAAACTGCTCTTCCTGGACTGCTTGATGAACTGGACATTCAGGAGGACCAACAGAGAAATGACTGCTGAACTTACCTAAAGGTGAGATGATCCTTCAGGTTTCCTGCTTCATGAAAGAGTCTGCCATACATTCTACAGGACACAGAAGAAAATGACTGGCAAACTGCCAATACAGGTGGAACTATCTTTAAGATTTCCTGCTTCATGGAAAAGTCTGCTGGATACTATGGGCCTGCAGGCTGAAGATGGATGCCCCAACAATACAGAAAGACTTTAGATGACTGTCCAGGCAGCAAGATGTCTGTCAATTCTAGAACTTTGAAAGTTGCTTACAATTCACTTCCTGTTCATCTAGGTAATAGCATATCCTCCTGGAGTCTTTGATGGAATTGAAGAATTTATAGTTATAGCTTTTCTTAGTTATGATAAGAGATAAAGTAGATATAAATATTGTAATTATAATTCTTGCTTGATACCTGTTTTGTTATATGTAAGTTTGCCATGTTAAAGTTAAAACCTTCCTTTTTATTTAAACAGAAAAGGGGAGGTGATGTGGGATTCCCCACTGTATGCTGTGAATATCATTGGTTAATAAAGGAACTGCTTTGGGCCTGTAGCAGAGCTACAGGGGAACAGAGCTAGGTGGGGAAAACTAAGCTGAATGCTGGGAGAAAGGCAGAGTGAAGAGAAGCCATGGAATTGCTGCTTGAGACAGACATGCTGAAACTTTGCCGGTAAGCTACTGCCATGTGGCGATACACAGATTAATAGAAATGGCTTAAATTAATGTATATGAATTAGCCAATAAGAAGCTAGAGCTAAAGGTCCAAGCAGTGATTTAATTAATACAGTTTCTGTGTGTTTGTTTTTGGGAGTCTGGGTGACTGGGGAACAAACAAGTGGCCTTCTCCAACATTTTATTTCTGTTTTTTGGGCAGAAACTCATTTAATGTTTAATGAGTGATACTAACACCAAAGATATAAATCACTTAGAATCAATCATATTGTATTCCTGAGTCAGATGAACTAATGCATGGCTTTTCTAGGGAGACAACACCATAAGATTGACCCATTACTGTCATTCCAACATAGCCACTCTGAGACCCTGTCAAGGTGAAAAAGCTCTGTCATGACATCTGGATAAGCTAACTTCACTAACAGCACATCTGGATTCCAAACACACTGGGGTTAGCTGTTGAAGGAGGCTGCTAATTAGTTCCTGGCTGCTTAGCCCAGAAATAATCACACAGAAACCATATTATTTAAATCACTGCTTGGCCCATTAGCTCTAACTTCTTATTGGCTAACTCTTACATCTTAATTTAACCCATCTCCATGAAGCTGTGCATCACCGTGAGGTTGTGCCTTACCAGCAAAGTTTTGGCATGTCTGTCTCCAGCAGCAGTTCCATGGCTTCTCCCCATTCCACCTCCTTTCTCCCAGCATTCCGTTTAGTTTTCCCCACCTAGCTCTGTTCTACCCTATTAGGCCAAGCCAGTTCCATTATTAACAATGATATTCACAATGACAGAGGGGAATCCCATGTCACCTCCCCTTTTCTGTTTAAATAAAAAGGAAGGTTTTAACTTTAACATAGTAAAGTTACATATAACAAAAATCAAGCAAGAATTACAGTTAAAATATTTATATCTAATTTATCTTTTATGATAACTAAGAAAAACTAAACTTAAATTTGTATCAATAAACCAAGATCCATACTAATGCAAAGTATCCATCTCTATAGCATATCCCCCTTTAAATATAAACAAACATTTATAGACAATATTTGGGAATATGGGCACAGTTCTCTCCATACTGCTTCCTGCTGTTTATTGAGTGAAGTAATTTATTGAGGGGTGTTCAAGGTGATGTTTCAGGGGGCTTGGTACATAAAACCACATTAGTTTGGAAGCAATTCGCAGGTTCTCATCCCCTGTGGAAACAAAAGAAGAACCTCTTTTCTAAAGCAACATATCCTTAGACTCAAATTTTGAAGACAAGATACCTTTAAAGTATGTATGTTGGTTACTTAGCTCCTTCACAGTCAAAAAATTCAAAGAAAACACAATAATATACATAATCTAGACTCTCTGTGTATATTTATTTCATCTTTACGTGGCTTGTTTTTACTCTATTGCTTCTTAATTTTTTAATTATCTTACTCTGTCTCTTTAAAGACTTTACTTTCTTAAAAAACCATTTACTTCCTTTTATTACTGTATATATTCTTTTCCTTTTCTCTCCTAAGACTACTTTCATTTATCCAGCACTGTGACCATCTGGATTTGTTTTTATTGCATATCTGTGATTATTTTCTGATCAGAAGCGCTTCTTAAAATGCTAAGCAGATGGTGGTGGCGCACGCCTTTAATCCCAGCACTCGGGAGGCAGAGGCAGGCAGATTTTTGTAAGTTCGAGGCCAGCCTGGATGTACAAGAGCTAGTTCCAGGACAGGCTCCAAAGCTACTGAGAAACCCTGTCTCGAAAAACCAAAAAAAAAAAAAAAAAAAGCTAAGCACTTAAGAATCCAAGTTGCAGCATTGCTAGGGTATATACAGCACTGTCTGCTTGTTCTGCCCAGTCCAACATGGTAGAAGTCCATTCAACACCTCTGCAAGCCATGCACACTGCCCCAGTTCCAAGTATGCAGTGGATCTATGTCGCACCATTAAGCAGTTTGTAACACACTCCTTACAAACCCCATTTAAATGTTTAGTCTCCTGAAAGAGCCAGAGGTCACACTGGCAGCATGGCTCAAAGCCGGCATTTCAAAGCTGCATGGCTTTTTTTCTGCTACCGCTGAGTCAGGAAAACCTCTCTTAAAGAAGTTGTGGCATGGCACCAGCAAACAGTAAGAAGCTGTGTTAAACTCTGTATTTTTGTGTCTAGAATTCCTTCCCAAACTCTCTCAGGTTTTAAGTGGATTTTAGTTGGTCACATGGGCACCAATTAGCTGCTTCCATATCTTTTCTTGTCCCTAAAATATTAAATATGCTTCTTGCCCTTTTCTACCCACATCCTAAGGCACTTGCTGTTGTCCCTGCTTTAGCTGTTTCATGTAAAGCTAATCTCTTTTGGTAAAGAGAAGTGCTCCCTCAATGCTGTTCTACCAGTTCTTTTTGACAGCTCTTTGGAGGGTCTAATCTCTGTCTTATAATTCTGGATTCTCTTAGGTGGTGTTTTGTCAAAGGAGCATCCATAAATAGCTGAATATAGACTCCACATGTTTTCATTTCACGAAAGGTTAAAAACCCAGCTTCTCAGTATATCTAACTAGGTACTACTTGTAAAGAGACACGCTAAGCACATCCCAGTCTTTAGGGACCCCGTGGATTGGTGGAGATATTCACTGATGAGCAGACAGCCTCGCAGTGTCTAGTATATGAAATAAGGGCAAAGCCAGAGAGAACTAGAAAGCATCCTGGAAATCCAAAGTCTACATTATACTTGTCTCATCTCTTTCCTTTTTCCTTTACAACTTTTTAAAAAAGATTATTTTATTTTGTTTGTGTGAGTATTTTGCTCACATGTATGTCTGTGTACCATCTGCACACCTGGTGCTTTTGGAGGTCAGAAGAGGGTGTCAGATCCCATAGGACTGGAGTTGTGGGTGGTTGTGAGTCACCAATTTGTTAAGGATTTAGGTCTTATTGTAACAAACATTTTGAAACTACTATTAAAGAGAACTCACTTCTCATTTGGACTCATGAGGTAACTGAAACAGGATAAAATTATTGCACCTGTGCCTTCATTTTGTGCCTGTCTCCTTTTCTTTGAGTTACCCATTTATTTACCTTTTTAAGGTAAATTAATTAGTGATTAGGTGTTAATCACTGCAGGAAAGCTGAAAGCATAGAGATAACTCATTTTCCTAGATTTTGAGTTTCAGCAACAGCAGAGCCGAGCAGGATTGGTTCTCAGATGGAGGCAATTATCTGTGAAGACAAGTCTGCATCCTGTAGCAGGGGTGGCCATCTCCTATGGACAAATTCATCTCATCTAGAAGCAGAGTTGAGACAGTGATCAACCAGTTGATCTCTTGACTCAGATTGTCCAATTACACATCCTTCTTGTCTTCTATTTCAATTTTCTCTACTTAAAGCTCATGTTAGTACCTCAAAGATAGAACTGGGGCCATTGGACACCTCTATTTATTACCCTAATATGACCACATTGACTAAACTGCCTCTCCTTTGCCATTGCTTTTCTCTTTGTTATATTGAGACAGATGCCAACTTGAGCCTGTTGGGGGCTATTGGAGCTAGAGCCTTCTCCTTAAAAACATCAGTTACACTATGAACTAAAAGGAATTTAGGCTAATCTAGCTACATGAGCATTCATTTATGAGCCAACTTAATATTATGTAAACAACAACAACAACAACAAAATACATCTAAACAATACAGACATATGCACTGTATTCTGCTTGGGTTTTGTCAATTTAACACAAATCTAGACATAGGTGGGAAGAGGGAATCTCAACTGAGAAATTGTCTCCAACAGATTGTATGTATATGTAGGCAATTCTGTGGGGTGTTTTTCTTGATTAATGATTGATATGGGAGGGTTCAGCTCACTGTGGACAGTGCCACCTCTGGGAGGGTGGTCCTGGCTTGTATAAGAAAGTAGGTTGAGCAAGTTATAATGAGCAAGGCAGTAAGCAATATTCCTCAACAGTCTCTGTTTCAGTTCCTGTCTCCAGATTCCTGCCTTAAGTTCCTGTCCTGAATTCCTTCAGTGTTAGAGTGTGACCCGAAAACATAGGAGGAATAAACTTCCCCCCCAAGTTGCTTTTGATCATGGTATTTATTACAGCAATAGAAACCTAAGACAGAAATTGGTGCCAGAAGTGGGGTATTGCTGTGACAAACCTGACTGGCACACAATCCATACATAGGGATAAATTTAAAACAAACCAAATATTTTCTAGCTTTCATTTACATTTCTCACTTGATAGCTTTATGTTAGACTGTTGATATGATTACTTTTTCATAGTACAAAGCAACCATTATTCCTAAGTCTATACTGCTAAAGTTATGACTTTTTCTTAAAAATGATGTAGTAATCTTAAGTCTTAAAGGTTCAGAGAATGATCTAAGAAGCAAAAGGCTTATAATATAAAGTTCATCATGCAAATTTAGGTAATATCATTTCCTATTTTAGGAGCTAAACAGCAAGGGGAGACGTGTCTTTAGAGGAAAAAGTTTCTTTCTCCTCATTGTTAGCCAACCAATTTTAAATTTAGGAAATTTTTCAGGATGTGAACTCAGGATATCATGAGGGGTCTCTGAGAATCTCCCTCCTGATAAAACCATGTGAGTCCTGTCTTTATTCCCGTCTCCTCCATGCCGGTCCAGAGAGAGATAGTTTATGTTGGGGTCTGGTCGAGAGAAATAATTGAGGGTCCAGGCTAGCATCAGACCCTGACATAATGGCACCAAACGTGGGGCTGACTGCTGAACCCCAAGAAATGCCAGAGAAGGGACCAGAAGTACAGAGAAGAACGTGAGGCTGATCCATGAACCCCAAAATACAAGAAAGAAGTGACCAGGCGTGAGGAACCCATGAGAAAAAATTTCACCACAGCTGGATATGTGAGTGCTCAGAAATAGAGATCAGAATTTAAAAAAGTATAAAGAAGCAGGACAAAATTTAAATCGGGAATAAAAATGTGTAAGAAAAAAGTATTCAGTTATATATGTTGGTAGCTAAAGGGAGTAAGAGTGGAGCAGAAACAATGGCAGAGATATTTGGAATCTGTAAGTGTATTGCTGAGATTGAGGCGCCAAGTGCTGGCTAGCTGAATTTAACCCACCTGAGGGTGAAAGGCAAGCAGGAGACAAAGTAAGTTTAGAGAACAAATTTAACCTCACACAGTCAGTACCCCATAGTCAGTTAATAAAACAGTGGAGAGTATTCAGAGATTCTCCTAATTTTATATTTACAAGTTAAAATAAAAAGATAGTTAAAAATCCACCTGCCAGAGCTTGGAAAGGTAGACAGAGAGAGAGAGAGAGAGAGAGAGAGAGAGAGAGAGAGAGAGAGAGAGAGAGAGAGCCTGTGTCCTACCCCCTGCTGTGCGGCGCAGCTTCAACTGGAAGAAAAAAGACAGGTTTGAAATAAGGTAGCCTCTGAGGTAAGCAGGTTAAAACGCTTCTTTTCCATTTCACTATTTTGCTTCTTTATCATAAATCTGCTGTTTGTAGGCATGTGTATCCAAGGTGGATTGATTTCAGTACTGTGGCTCTGTAGTGAAGTTGTGAAGCTTTAAAGTCAGAGATTGTGATCTTTTCTTATAAAGTTAAGAATTGTTCTTTCAGGTCTGTGAAGAATTTTGTTAGAATTTTAATGGGCATTTGCATTGAATCTATAGATTGATTTCAGTAAGATTGTCGATTTTGCTATGTTGGCCCTATCTTAGCAAGAGAATTAAAGTTCTTATTATACAGGTTTTTCAATATGTGTGATTAGAGTTATTCAAAGATTTTTTATGGTATTTGCGGCTATCTCATTTATCATATGTATAGAAGAGGTGTATTTTGGTTTGTTTTCAGATTCTGTCTATGACAAAGTAATTCTGCTATGAACATAGTTGAGCACATGTCCTTGTGGTATGATTGAGCTTTTTTTGTATATAGGCCCAAAAGGGGTATTGCTGAGTTTTAAAGTAGATGGTTGCCTAATGTTCTGAGAAATTTCCATACTAGGATTCAAAGAGGTTGTGCCAGTTTGCACTTCAACTAGCAGTGGAGGAGTTTTTCTCCTTTACCCCACATTCTTTTCAGCATAAGTTGTTAGCAATGTTTTAATCTTGGTCATTCTTACAGGGATAAGATGGAATCTCAGAGTTGTTTTGATTTACATTTCTCCAATGGTTAAGAATGTTATGTTTGAGCATTTTTTTGAGTGACTTTCAGTCATTTTAAGTTCAGCTATCGAGAGTTTTCGGTTTAGGTCTGTAACATATATTTTTATTGGATTAATTGTTCTTTTGATGACTAACTTCCTGAGTTCTTTGTATGTTTTTGGAGTGGATTAATGGTTAGTAAAGATATTTTCCCATCCTATAAGCTTATATTGTGTCTTGTTGATTATAACCTTTGCTATACAAAAGCTTCTCAGTTCAGGAGATCTCATTTATTAATTATTTCTCTCAGTGTCTGTGCCACTGAGTCTGTGTTTGAGATGTACCAATGCATTCAAGTGTACTTCTAAATTTTTATTCTGTGAGGTTCAGTGTAGTTAGCTTTACATTGAGGTCTTTGATTCATTTGGATTTCAGTTTTGTGCATAGAGATAAATATGGAACTATTTTCATTCTTCTACATGTTGATGTCTAATTAGGCCCCATCATTAGTTGAATGTACTTTCTTTTTCCATTTTCCTACCAGCTAGGCAGACTTACAACTTAAGAGGATAGTTTACAAACTTTTAATTAGATATTCAATGGTTAAAGACTTAGTTATAATATTCTTATTGGGAGATATTAAGCTACAAAGTAAAATTCTTAAAGGGAAAAATGAGCCAATTTCCAAAAGAGAGCTTACAGAAGCTGCCAGACAGGTACTGAAGCAAGTAGAGTAGAGATCAACAGGTAGAGTATGCAATAATCAGCAAGTACAGTATATTAATTGTGATTCAGCTATGGCAAGTGTATGTATTAAGTATAAAACTTATTCTACAGCAGTTTTGTAAAAAACAAAAACAAAATGCTTTTTATAGCTTCATCTTCCCAGTTTTGCCAGTTAGGATATTAAACTCTTAATTTAAAGCAGTAGCTTGTCTAATATAAAAGACCAGGATGGAATCTAAGAGATAGTTTAACAGAGTATTGACTGTGATCAATGTTTCTTATACTAAGCAATAGATTAATTAATAATTTTGAGATAGTGATTCTTGGACAATTGTATTTGCTCAATTCAAAGGTTAAAAAAAATAATCTTTCCCAGATGATTGTTGCTGCAATTTGCACAACTATATTTTGCTAATGTTATAGCTAAAGATCCCTTAAAGGATGTTATGCAAAAATTTTACAAATGGCTCTTCCAATGGAAGAACTGCATATACAGTTAATAATAAAAAGAATTGTGGAGCATGGTATGGCTCCTTGAAAGCAATTTATAAAAGATGCAGACGGATGTGCTACAGACAGATCTGACATAATGGCACCAAGGTGACCTTTGCTAAGGCAAGGTGAAAAAGCCCTTGCAATGAATTATAAAAAGACCTGACTTATATATTTGGGATTGAGGATGTGTTTGTGCTTTTTTCACAGACAGAAAATAAAGCTGGATGAGATGACTGCATGTACAATAAAGGAGTGGCAGACCTTATGACATCATGCTGAGAATTATGGTACTGACAAAGATATTCATAAAAGTTGGTATTGACCAACAATGCTAAGAATTATGATTTTGACTTGCTGTTGTTTGCAACTGCTGAGAAAAGTTTGACACACCCTGTAAATATTGGAACTTAATGCATATGTTAAGAATTTTAGATTTTGATACAATGTAAAAGATTTAAGAGCTGCTCTAAACTAGCTGAAGAAGCATTCTCAACTCAGGTAATTCTCTTTTCCTTTAAATAGGAGACTATAGCCTTTGGGAGCAGGATTATTCATAAAGCATTATAATCAATCCTGCATTATAATTTATCCTGACAAGTAAGTATGGCTCTGAGACACAAAGCCCAAAAAGTATCTCTCTCCACTAATGTCTTTTCTTCACAGAGATCAGCAGTCAATGACGGGTTTGAAGCTTCTTCTCCCCAGATGCCTAAGACAGGAGCTCACATATATGCATGTCTGTTCCAAAGACAGGAAAATTTGGGTAAATGAAGAGGTCTTTGCCCAAGCCAAGCATGATCATTCTGTCCTGTTGCAGAAACACAGGTTTTATTAAAATTAATAAGAGAGAGTGGATTGTAGGCCCATATTTCTATATGGTGTGGCAGCCAGGCTCTGAAGCCATAGGCCCCACCTGATGGGTCATGTATCCTGCCAGGCAGGCTGTCACTAACCTAACAAAAGGTCAGGATGTTTTACTCCTTTCTTTGTAATTTGGAGAATGCCTGATTGAGAAGTTAATTCAAGCCTACATGACAGCTAGCATACAGAGTAGACAGATAGTTGTGGACGTGATGAAAAGCCATTCACCTGGTTACCTAGGAGACAGAATGCTAATATATTTCCCCTAAGTTAAGTTTTGGTATAAAGGCTGTTTGGAAAATAAAGCAGGAGAAATTTTTCAGGTTGTGAACTCAGGATATCATGAGGGATCTCTGAGAATCTCCCTCCATATGGAAAAAAATAAATTTATAGTAAGGGAAATAAGACACTTTTTGTACTTTGTAGATCTAAAAGAACAAAGGGCTTTCTTTGGGGCAGGAGTGGTGACTATGCTGTGAAGAGCACTTGTTGCTCTTGCAGAGGATCCAGGTTTGATTTAAATTTGTCAGTAAGAAAAGATAATGTGTCCAGGACTGCAGGATTGCTGGCTCACTTTTGCTTGCAGCTCCCTGTGTTTTCATACAATTTAGGATTTTTTTTTTTAAAAAAAATAAAGTGTCTTATAAATTTTGTAAGGAAAAGATAAAGCAGAAAGGAATGGTGCAGGCTAGTTTTTATGTCAATTTGGCATAAACTAAAGTCATTTTGAAAAAGAGATCCTCAGGTGAGACACGCCCCACTCCCCACAGCAGATTGGCCTGCAGGCAAGCCTGTAGTATATTTTCTTGATTGATGATTGGTGAGGACTCAGATCACTGTGGCAATGCCACCCTGTGCAGATGGTCCTGGATTGTCTAGAAAAGCAGGCTGAAGCATAAACAGGGCCTGCATAGGTCTGCACCAGGTCCTCTGTGCTTATATTATGGCTCCGTGTAGTGTCTTTATGGAACCCCTGAGTGTGTGAAGGAGAGGGTTTTATTCGTGGGCCATCTCTTGTGATCCTTTTTTCCCATTTGCTTGTCCTGCCCCATTTTGATGTATAGTTTTTATTTTATATTATTATATTTTATTTTGTTATATTATAAATTGAATGAATGAATGAAAAGATTGAGAAATGAGCTGTTATTTACACCTGCTGGGAGAGGGAAACTCTGTTTTCTCCAGGGGAGTGACATGAGGTACATCAACCACTTCAGGGCAGGTCTCATGTTCAGGAGTATCTGACCAGCATATAATGGACTCTACATTTTTTTGATGTTTTTATTTGGTTACAGTTCATTGGTTTTTTTAAGGGGGGTGTATTTTTACTTATTTATCCATTTATTGGTTTAGGGTGGTTTATTGTATTAGATTTTTGTTTTCTGAGAAAGAACTTAAAATTGGGTAAATAGGGAGGGGGAGGGTCTGGTAGGACCTGGGGGAGAGGAAGAATATGATCAAAACATATTTAAAGTTAAAAAATTGTTTCAAATAATAAAAAATATAATAAAGAGTAAAAAAGTTAAAAAATTGTTTCAAATAATAAAAAATATAATAAAGAGTAAAAAAGAGAGAAAAAAGAAAGAAAGCAGGCTGAGTAAGCCATGGGAGCAAGGCAGTAACCAGCATTCCCCTGTGGCCTGTCCTTATATTCCTGCCTCCAGGTTCCTGCCCTGGCTTCCTCAGTGATGGACTGTTACCTGGAAATGTAATATGAAATAGCCCTTCTACCCCCTCCCCAGTTGCTTTGGTCATGGTGTTTTATCAGAGCAACCAAAATTCTGGGACAGAAATCATTAAGTAAAAAAAGACATTTAAAAAATATAGTCAGAAAATACATTTTTGGTAAGAAGATTAAAGAGAAAAGAAAATATTTTCAGGTAAAAAAAATGATTTTAGTGGAAGTTCTGTCCTAAACTAAAATAATACTAATGCTTCAAATAATAATAATAATAATACAATAATAATGCTAATAATAATAATAATTCAAAATGGAAGGAGGAGAAAGGTGAGGACAGAACCCAAATCTTGAGCATGGCACAGGGTATCCATGTAAACCACAAAATGGTTCACAAGAGTTTAGACTTTGTAAAAGACGGTCTGTATGTGATTATGTTTACTATAATTCCAGATTATTTTTCTTATGGTCACATTATCGACAATTCTTATTTTATTGCTCAGTCTGCTCTCTATATAAGGCAGAAACTGCAAAAGTAGACATTGAGTCACCAAGCACCCCCAGAATAATTTGTAAATGTGGCTTCTGGGGTTCTTAACAACAGAAATAAAATAGAGACAGCCTGAAAAGCCCAGGGGAAAAGATTATAGCCAAGGGAAAAAGCACAATTAATGTAACAGCTTTAGCCCTGGGGAAAGGAAGCTCCAGGCAGACAAGTGCTGCTCAGAGAAACCTCAGCAGCAGGGAGACGTTTAAAGGAGCAGAACTCTCCCACAACTGTGGGAAAGCCAGGACACTGGAAGAGGACTGCCCTGGTGGGGTTCTAAAAACAAAAACTTAGACTCTGCCCCTCTGCAAGAGAAGCCACTGTGAGAGGTGATGGTCTAGCTTTCAAATGGAATATTGGCCTTCAGTTCCCTTGATGGCTGTCCTTAAGGATGCCACCCAAGGTTCCCTGGTGAAAACCCCACTGAAGGGCCGGAGAGCTAGCTCAGTGGTTAAGAACACTTGTTGTTCTTGCAGAGGACCTAGCTTCATTTCCCAGCACCCACATGATGGCACACAAACATCCTTAACCCCGGTTCCAGAGGATCCAACTGGCATGTATGTAGAACACATACATGCATACAGGTAAAACATTTATACACCTAAAGCAAAAGAAATAAACTAAGAAAAAAAATCAGTGGAATGACTCAACCATCAGGTGTCAAGGGTAACTCGATGTGGCAGGTAAAAATGTTAATTTTTTGATATGGGGTTTTTGTTCTTTGATTTAATTGATGATGCAAGTTGATTCTAAACAAGTAACCAGTGTTGATGAGAAGACCCCAAAGTCCAAGGAACTTTTGCTGTCAGACCCAGCCTTGAAAATTGCTCTATGTCACAGAGAGGCAAGCACCATACAACTGGGAGTGCTCATCTGAAGGTCCCAGACAGAGTCAGTGATGTGGGAGTCCCCTCTGTATGCTGTGAATATCATTGGTTAATAAAGGAACTGCTTTGGGCCTACAACAGAGCTTTAGGGGAACAGAGCTAGGCATAGTGTGTGTGTGTGTGTGTGTGTGTGTGTGTGTGTGTGTGTGTGAACTAAACTGAATGCTGGGAGAAAGAAGGACAGAGTCAGGGAGAAGCCATGGAGCTGCACAGGAGACAGATGTGCTGAAACTCTGCTGGTAGGCCACTACCTCGTGGTGATGCATAGATTAATGGAGATGGGTTAAATTAAGATGGAAGAGTTAGCCAATAAGAAGCTAGAGCTAATGGGCCAAGCAGTGATTTAAATAATATAGTTTCTGTGTGATTATTTCGGGAGTCTTGGCGGCCAGAAGAACAAACAAGCGGCCTCCTTATAATAAGCCAGGGTGCCTACAAACTGTAATAGCCTGTGATGAAGTTTGAAGCTGCAGACGTGGCTCGGAGACCTCTTTCTCCAAATCAAGTGAAAGCATAATTTAGGCAGAAACAGAAAATGGGTCAATACCACTCTGTTGTCTTAAACACGAAAAAATTAAGGTAGCTCATGACTCACGCTAGCTGCAAAGGAAGATTTTTAGTACTCTGGTCACCTGTGTCTTTGGGGAGAAAGTATGAAGCCCACAGTCCTCAAAGTTTTAAGGGCCTGTCTGCTTTGCCTCTATAGTAGCAGGAGCAGAAACTGAGTCCCCACCTTTCCTAGCCTCTCACAATGCACAGCCACACTCCAAGAAAAACTGATTGTCTATTAGGTTTTACACTAATGCTTACACTAACAAGGACTGTTGGGGAAGAAATTTTGCACTGACTTTCCATGACAAGTATTCTCTGATGTTTGCTGGCCCTCTTGGAAGCTGGGTAGCTGTCCAGAGCCAATTTGCTGACAGAAGGAAATCACACGGCTATTTTACTCGCTGCAATTTAGAGAGTCATTTGAATTAACCACAAAGGCGTGGTGGTGCATGCCTTTAATCCCACCACTCAGGGAGGCAGAGGCAGGCGGATCTCTGTGAGTTTGAGGTTAGCCTGGTCTACAGAGGGAGTTCCAGAACAGCCAGGGCTACATATAAATCCCAGAGTTGCTACAGAATCAGGGTGCTGTTGTTGTTGTTGAGTTTGAAGGGAAATAGTTAAGGACCCAGTCAACTTTGATGTAGACATTTGAGAGCTGGATCAGGGCCTCAGGGCCACCTGAGGGCAAATAGAAGAAAGTGTCCCATCATGCTCCGCTTACCCCCCACTCCTGCGATGAAATGCCGCCTGTTCAGCAGTGCTGTGGTGGATGCTGGGGAATCCTTTGTGATTAGAACCCAGAGCCCACTTCCCAGAGCAAGGATGAAAGTAGCGTTTCTTTGGGAGTGCGGTAGCTCCAGTGGGCTCCTAGGCAGGAGTGAAACCCTGGTGCTGGTTGGGCCTTTTTGTCCTATGTCATGGCTCCCTTGAGCCCTGCCCATC